>VYZT01009353.1:0-17529 GCA_013400735.1 Pomatostomus ruficeps | reverse complement strand
CAAGACAACTTTAGAAAGAGAGAAAAATAGACAAATTCAATGGCTTAACAAGGAAAATTGGAGTCTATGATTTCCAGGCACACCGCTCTTCCTTCTGAAACTACAAACTTCATGTATTTCCTATGCAATTGACCTCAAAACTCCGATTTTTTTTTGCATTAGCTGCTTGCACCATTTATAAGATGGCTCACACTCCCAAAAATCAACAGGGAAATTCTCAGCATTCCAGTTAGAACTTTCTTAAATTTTATTTGATTTTTTTTTTAATTCACAGTCAGACTGAGTCTCGTACTGTTCATAGTAAGCACTGCATAGTTTTGTGCGCATTTCCAAGGCTACTCAGACTAACATATAAAGGCCTGAGTACTTTCAGTTGGATATGTTTCCTAAGAATTGTCTCACTATCTCCAGAACTTGAAATCACAGTGGTAACCAGCTGTCTTGGGAATGACAAGAAGCAATTCTGCACAGGCAGTTGTTCAAGAGAGCCTCCCCAGTGGATTATTCTAAGAGTTCATATCTTCATGTTTTAGTAAGAGCCTCCAACCATTGCCTCAGACTCACTTTTTGGAATATATGAGCACATGAAATTAGCTCATGCTAAACTTTTCAAGGGCTGATTTCATCACTTTTTGATTGGAAATATCTCACTAAAAAAAGTAATTGCCCGCATTGAGGATGCAAAAGATTTGGGATGGATATGACAAGCCATTCAAGTAACACTTGAATATTCAAATGATGCTTAAATTCTCAAAATACAACGCTGCCCAGAAGAAGAGAAACTGTGCTTAGACAGCCTTTGTGCATACTTCCCAGTCACATCAGGACTGGCTCCCCAATATATGCACATGTTATGCTAGTAACCTAGTCAGTGTTTATCATTACTCATCACAGGCTTAGAAAATACAATAAAAAGCCAAATTACAACGAAAACCTTTGCATTCTCATGATCAATTGATCAACAGTTAAAGAAAGAAGACTTTGTTTTGTTTTGATTTTTAGGAGTCCCACTGGAATCACTGATAGCATCTTCAGCAACTGCAACACTATTGTGGTGACATGTATCCATGGTGGCTCTTGGCAGGTTCACATAAGAAACAGGAAGGCTGATATAACTTTGATGCTGCATATGTTACTGTGAGATCCAAGTCCTTGCTGGGTCAGAAATCACATGGTGTATTAAGGGCTTAAGATTAATTATGGAGATTTAAACTCCTGTTTTGACCATAAGCCATGAATGGAAATGGGCTACAAAAAAATAAGTTTGATGATTCTGGGCCATGAAGTAATAGAACTTCTTAATCAAGGAAAAAAAAGAATGAATTAATTTAAGTAATAGATGTGCTTTTAGCATCCTTGTCAAGTAAGTCACATCATTACCTTGCTTTGGGAATCTGACAAAAAATGACAATATTAAGTATTTTATATTAGAGGAGAGTCTTTGCAGGAGTCTCTGTAATTCCATTCATGTTGACAACTTCTACATTAAAAGGCCAGGAATAATCTGCTCCATTAAAGAGTGGAATGAAATAACTCTCTTATGGTTGGTTAGCAGTCCTTTTTTCCTTCATTCTGATGTAGCCCAGATCTTAATGTAACTGACTGTTAGGTGAGAATTCTGGTGTCCATTACCAATACCTGAAAACTTCAACATGTTTTTGTCTCTGTATAGCCAATACAAACATTTTTTTCCACTGGGGATAAAAAGTAGTAAATACAAAAGTAATGTCCAAACCAATCCCCAGCCTTCAGAAAACTACACAACGTGCAGATGGCCTCCTATACTCAGGTAATATATTTCTCTAGAAGACAGATGAGGAGAGATTTCAGATGTAGGGATGTAATTTTAACATCAAATACATTCCAACCCCCTTATCTAATCTAATGAGCCATTTAACAGTTTATCTATCAGATCAAGTCTTTGAATCAGTTTTGTGCCATGGGAGTAAAAGATAAAAGATGCCTAATATTTAAATAATATTTTTCGACAAAGGTGAACTTGATTGGTAATAAAGATCGTTTCCAATCAATGATCTTCAAAAGAACCCTTCCATTTCTTTCCAGATGACTATACAAGACATCACAGTACATAAAATACCTTGGTCTAATCCACTGCCACTTATTTTCCTCTTTGTCATTATTTCTTAAGCTTTATGAAGTACTTTTGTAAATGTTTTGGGCCTAGAGAAGGCATGCTCTTGCTTTCATATGGGAACTGTAAGCACTGGCATCCCTCCACTGCCAGAAGACGCACATACGCACACAGCTGGCACATTCTTCTAATCACAAAAGTAAAGAAAAAAAATTATAGCTGCAATATTAATAGCAAATATATTCTGGTTCACGTCTGGTTACACTCAGATGAACACTAATAAGTCATATGTGAGGTTCTCATACGTAGCACTGGCACTGCAACACCAATCCTAACATGCCTCCAGGCTCTTTTTAACTTTACCATACAACTCAGTCCCGAATGGCCTCTTGCTGATCCACTCCTCTCCAGTGGAGATTTATTAGAGTTGGCCATGGTTGGCCTTTGCTTTTTATAGAAAAATAAATACATGGGCCTCCATCTTCCCTTAGAATCTGAGACTTCAGATAGGCAGGTAGGCCAAATTCTGCAGCAACGCTTCCTCCAAATGACAATTTTCAGACATCACTCCTGAATGTTTACAGAATAAATGATGAAAAAAACCTGTCCTAGTTAAGCTGGTTCATGTGTCCTTCCAAATGCTGAACAAGTGTTCCAACTTTTTATATAGAAAATCAAATTAAAGTACCATGTTAAAAAAACTGTCTGTATCATGCAAATGTGTTCCAGATTAAACTAGTGAGCTCTATAAGCACCATCTAGGCCTTCCTAGGTCATGCATAACCTGCCTGATTTTTGGCTGATCTATGTTACATTTATAGCACGGGGAAATTGCTGTGGAAGGAACCTCGGTGCCATTTTTCAAGAGCAGACAAGGTTTGCCCTTAAAGCAATCATGCTGAGGCAAATTCCATTATGTTCCCTTCCAGCAGTCTTAGTACAGCAGTTCTTCACCACTTGCTACCCGCAGACAGCATTTATGGAAAGTCACTGAATACCTTGAAGAAGCAGGTTTCTCACCTACCCACAGCACTTGTCTCCAAGTGCGCAGTATTCCTCACACAAAATTAACCACTGGGGACTTGCATGCCATGGCATTCTCAGCAGGGCTTTACAGCACACTCAGTTTATGGCCAGCACAACGTACCAAGAGCAAAACAGTTTAGCAAGAAACACTGAAGAACGTTGAGCGAGTGGCATGGTATCTTTGGATTGATACCAAAGCGTCAGGTCTTCATAATACAAAGTAATAGGCAAAAATAGAGCTTAACATAAACAGTAGGAATGGAAAAGCATGGCTAGACATTAATGAAATGCTAACTTTCCTAGCTTGGGAAAATTCATTCATCACTACAAAGGCATTTTTTTGTAG
Source organism: Pomatostomus ruficeps (assembly GCA_013400735.1). NCBI lineage: Eukaryota > Metazoa > Chordata > Aves > Passeriformes > Timaliidae > Pomatostomus > Pomatostomus ruficeps. The sequence continues at coordinate 14,065 of VYZT01009353.1, read as the reverse complement.
CTTGATTCAACAGCAGAGAAGGATGCCTATAGAATTCCTTATAGGTAGTAAGAATTTTATAGGTTCTTTATATGAAAAAGTATTTTTTAAAACATACCAGGTTCAAGTCTAGTGTGTAACCCTACAAATGTCTAATCAGTTTTGCTTTCTTCCTCTTCTCACTTTCAAATTCTGGTCTCCTGGACAATCACACAGCAACGGAAGAAATTTCCAGTAGTTCAGGACATTTTTGCAATTACTTAAGCTGGTTTAAATGACCTTATGGTAACAGACATTGTCACATGTAATAATCAGCTACAGGGAAAAAGCTTTAGCCTAAATGATCAATACTCTTTCAAAAAGAATGATGGAGATTGCTGCCTTTAAATGTCTTCACTGTATAGACCTGTTTTACCTTTCCCCTCCCTGGTCTGAGACTACATGAGATAAAGGGGCATGGCACAGCAGAGCTGTGCTGTGAGATCTCATTCTTCCTTTAGGGTAATTAGGCTGCATCATGGTCTGTAACTGAGTTTCTGTGTTCAGAGCTTATGAGGGAAACGCACAAAACGAGAAACAGACAGCAGTGGGAATGCTATGCTATCCAACTCCTGACATGTAAGTCAAATTTAATTATATAGATAGAATTGCAAACACTCAAAGGTCCCCCAAATCCAGGGTTCACTCTTCTTACAGTACACATTAATGACTTTAAAGAAAGCAGCTGCCTTTCCACATGCCACCATGGGCCAAAAGAAACTGCCCATCCCAAAGTGAGCGACCAAACTCAATCACTTTGCCTCTGTTCCAGGCCCCTGTAACATGAGCAGTCTAGGAGGGGATGGGGCACCACGCTGGATGCTGCACTCAAAATGCCTGTCCTCTCCTTCTGGCACAGAGAGCACCACTGTTCCTTTTTAAAAATCCCCTGCTCTTAGCAAGGTTTGTTTTTCTAACTGGTTCCCAGAAATCTCTTGGGCGTTCCAAGCCCAGAAAAGTAATTATTGCATTACTTTGGCCACAGACACAATATCAACCTTGTTAGACTTGGCCTGTGGAGAGAGCCAAACACCTGCTGCTGCAACATTTATTTGATAAGCTTCATGGTTCACTAACATAAACCTGATCCTCCTGACCTGCAGGAGGATGAAAAGGAGTTGGGGGGAAAGGGTGGAGCAGGTAGGCAATCTCACCACTCTCTGGCCCAGCAGTTTATAGCCTTCTCTCCCAGCAAGCTCCCATTTCTCTTTGCTTTCTTGTTTCCTGGTGAGAGCTTCAGAGAATTGGTTTTCCCCCTGCAGTTATGCAGGCAGATGTGGATAGGGCTAGGATTCCCATGCCTTATGACAGATTAACTGACAAGTGCGGGATCAATACGGGAATTGTTCTAGCTCTGGCTGCATCTGTAGGCTTCCAAAGCAGACAGAATAGCTGCACACACTCTCATTGGCATGGTGGTGTGTGCACTGAAAGGCTGGCTTGATACCAAAGTCTGTTAGTTATCAGCAAGGAGGGAGGGGAAGAAGGGCTGCAAATCAGTCAAATCAACAGATAAAAGGTTGGGGAGAAAGTCAGATATAGAAATAGAAACTTGACTTTTATTCTTCAAATGACATAGTTTTCTTGTCTAGTATAAAAAAAGACAACAAAAGAAAGACAACAAAAGACATGGGGATGGGGGGAAAAAAAATAAGGTTTTATCCCAAACAGAACCATCTCTTCCAGCTGATACTGCCAAGCAATATCTGAGGAAAAAAACACATGCCAGGGGACTTAGCAGGAAGAAGAAAATAACCTTCCCATGTATGGTGCTCAATATCAGGAAAGAAACTTATTCTTGTCTGCTTCTCAGTCTCATCTTTTTCGAGGTAGAGACAATAAAAACCAGACAATCTAGAAAACCAGTAAAGGATATTTCCATGTATTTGCTAATTGTCACTTACACAGAAAGGTTTGACCTCAGGACAGTATGTTTCCTAGTGTACTTTGTTTATCATTCTTTACCTGAATGCCACCTCTGTCAGTGTATGTTGATAGTTTATCTTGGAGATACACAGTGTGATTCATCCTCTTGGGAGACAGTGAGAAGCAGATGAATCACTGTAGATTACATCAGAGCCAGACTGAACTTTTATACAAAACTTGGCAAAATACTGAAGACTAAGCCTCTGAACAAATTAGAAGTTGTCTGCATGAGCATCTTCTATCTTATTTCACTTTCTTCTGCTGGCGCAGAACTTCAGGAAATTTATTTCCTGATGGATAAAAAAGCCTGCAAAAATTCAAATAATATGCCACAAGACATTTTCTGGATAGATCCAACCCAAATCAAAGCAAAAATCTCAAAAGAAAACTTCTCTTGCTGAACCTCAAGCACAGTCTTGTAGTTATGTGAAATTCAGGTAATAAATGATAAACAAAATTCTGGACTAGCACCAACATTCTACTTTTGTATTCACCCCTCACAAGGTGAAGGTACAGGACTCACAGCATCAAAGCAAAACACTAACTAGACTCAGAAAACCAGCATGACTGGATTCTCAAAGCTCAACACAGATAACTGTTCTTCAGTTTCTGCTTTTATTGACTAGACTGTTTCTCTCTGAACAGTATGAAACGGATTTTTAAGAACTAGTATTTAAGGAAGAGAAACAAATAATCTGAGACTATTAGCACACTTTTGTGGAAACTGCTGCAGGAAAGAAGACAGAAATTGTAAGAGAATTTGACTTACACTGGGAAATCTATATTGCTTGGAAGTCTGAGCACATGAAAGGTCCCCAAAGTGTTGCCCAGCATGAAAATCTTGAAAGCAATGTACAATACATCCACCTTCTGGAAAATGCACTAGACTGAGCTGTCTTAATTTTGTTAAAAACTGCTGATGACTAAAGTAAAAAACTTCATTTTCCTCCACCATTTTGCTTTAGGATGTATGCCAATGTTCCCCAATACACTAAATGCAAAAATGAAAGAACTCCAAATGCATTGTTCACCTACCAGGCAGAAGTGATAAGGAAGAACTCATGGCGTATTCCTCAACAGCTGCTATAGAAACCAGCAGCACAACTCCCAAGCTAAGAATAATTTTATTTCTTGGAGCTCTCTAAACAATAAAGCCATCTCATTTCAGAAACTATTAAAAAGCATCCCAAGCAAACTATGGCAATGACTATAAATATCCTCCAAATGGAATTTCTGTAAAACCCCTATCATATTACAGGATGCTCATCTATATTATTCTGCCTTATTCCTAAGCCTAGTTTCAGACTGTGAGCAAATGTACACCTTGTACAGCAGCTTCTGCCCATAGCTTCCCCAGGGCATCACAGATGCAGAAGCTCCCTGAAGAATATGTTTTGTGGTAAGATACTGGTAGACTGTTACACTAGCAGGAATAGTTTTAAAGAAAGTTGAACAGTTTGACAGCAGCCAGGGTGAACTACTCCTGGTTATCTGAGAAATGGAACCCAAGAAGCTTGACCTGACATATCAGCAGAGTACTCTGAAACCACACTAAGTTTGGAGCACAGCAGGGCAAATGAAAAACAATGACGGCCACACAGCTCACACAGAGCATCCCCAAGAGAGCAGCTCCATGCTTACAATGAACACTGCAGCCAAAAGGAACCAAAATCATACAACAGCTTCTTAAAATAAATCCTCCCAGTGGGCCCTGCTTCCTGTCCTGTAACAGCCACCAGAGCAGAGGAGTGAAACTTAGTCTGACTCACGTAAGTGCATGTGTGCTCGTCTGTGCAACAGCACCGAGCTCTGGCTGCCCTGGCACCTGTGGCTGCCCAGGCGCTTGTGCAGCCAGCTACAGGACCATGAGGAGAACATGAAAGCAGGATATCTCTCTCTCTCTCTCTCTCTCCATTTTCTTTCTCTATGCAGAGAACTTTATGTAGTTGAAAACTGAAAAATTTTTGAGATTTTTTCCTGCAGGTAAAATGTGAGCAAATATTGCAGGCCCTTAACAGTGCACAGGTAACTAGAGCTCAATACCTTACCATTACACGATTTTGTATGACAGCAAAGGATCAAATTAGACAGAGTCAGAGTAGAATATCAAGATAAAACTTTTTTCATGGTAACTGAATAGTGTGCTCTCAAATCTTTTCTCTCTTTTTCAAAGGTGCATTTCTAGCTTTACGGTTGTGATGACAACTTTTATGTTGGGAACCAAGAGTGAGTAATAGAAGTAGTCCAAATCTGCAAACACACTAAAATAGGTTTCTCAAAATCATGTCATAGCTTGATGCCTTGAAATGACTGAACCCCATCCTTCTCATGAGTTTTTTTGTTTGAACATATCTGGTTTCTTCAGGGTGGAATCAATAGAAGAAAAGTACTGTGGCTTTTTGTTATGTCTTGGGTTAAAACCTATTGAAACTGGTCGCTCTAGCACTGCATTTCCTTTCAAGCTAAATAATGCTACAGTTAAATACCGCTTTGTTTAGTAATTGCTAAAAACAAAAGACTACAAAAAGACACAGGCTGTGCAGGGTCTGGACCTCAAAAGACAAAGGGAATCATGGGAACAGATGCCACAAATGTGGAGATTAGGGTAATGAGAAGTGCAGCTCAGCTTCTAAAAGTGTTGGGGATGCATATGGTATCCTTGTCAACACAGGAAGCATATCCTAGTATGTCAAGCTTACTGCAAGGCAATGTTACACAATTTTTGGTATATTGAACTATTGTAATAACTTCTTTGGTAATTTGCTAGCTGTCACTCAAACCATGTGGAATAGTAAAAGCATACAACTGTTTATTTTACTTTTTGTTTTTGTTGAGGTGCATGTGCATGTGTAAAGAACACCAAAACCAGGTTTCTTCTTACAGAAGTCATCCAAAGCCATCCAAATTAAGTTTACTCTCTCAGAATACTATTAGGTTACTTTAAGCCTTAAAATAAATCTCTAGCCAAGTCCTAGATGGCTAATTACTTCCAGTTATTTCTGAGTAAAGTTTTAACCACTTCTGTTGGAGTCACCAGTATCTAACAGGTTGGGATAAGGGGAGAAAGTGATCTGTCTGAGCATTAGACAAATAACAGATTTCCTGACAGAATAATAGCAGAAGAACAAAACAAAGTAACTGAAATGGACATCAAACCAATTTGCTTCTAGCAGCATTTGAGGAAGGCCAAAGGAAAAAGTGAAACACCTTAGAGTATCCAAAAGCCTTCGGGCCATTTTATTTCAACTACATCATGCCTTAAGTTTTGGAAAGAAGAAAAAAGGGCAGGAGATGCTGAGATGATTTCCAGTACATCAACTCAAACTTGATTTAATCCTTAAAAAACCCAGTCTAACTCGTAAAAGCTCTGCAGCAGCTCTGGCTGGTTACTGTGGCACACAGGAGGTGAAGTGGGTGCTGATGGGAGAGGTACAGCATGTGCTTAGAAGAAGAAAGGACTACAGGAGAATCCCATGGAAAAACCATGTCCTGCTCAACCTAGTCTCCAGATGACCTGTTATAAATGTGAGAAATTATTTGCCAAGCAAAGTATAAGGGATTCTCTCTGCATTTAAACCTTTGCTTGAACTGACTCATAAAGCAGGAAAGCCATGAAAATGCAAAATTCACTTTGGAAAAATATGCCCAGATAAGTAGATATAAGGCTTCCTGGATAACTATGCAGTAACTGGGTTATATTTATACAAAATTTAACACTGTAGAAATGGAGCATCCTTCATATAATGCTGAATATTTCAGCATCTCTGTAAATTAGAAGATAAGATGGGAAACAGGACATGGTGAACTTCTTTTGTCCATTAAAAGTTGCCAGTTTTATTGCCACAAAACTGGCAAGAATTAGCAGTTGGAGCCAGATGTCCCCAGACCTCAATCTTACAACTGTATTTTCTTTGATGTTACTCATTCCTAAGGCACATTTAATAGAGGAGTGAACAACTGATGCTGATTGTTGTGGCTTATTATCCAGTTATAGATATGGGCCAGGCATATACTCATTTCCCATAACAAACATTTGCACATGGGACTGAAGCACTGGGAAGCCATACATGCATAGTTGTTGTCTCAAGTCAACCCTTCCTTACAAGGTCCAGTTCCACTCCCTCCTCCATCTCAGTCCCTTCATTAATCTCACCATTTGCCTTCTTGTTTTGTTTAGATTACAAGTTATTGTCACTACGTACATGAAAACTGTAACCAAAGACAGTCTGTGCCTAACGTAATTAATCAAGTAATTTCCAGCTTATGATTTACTGTTTGCTTCACTTCTCCACCCATTGTCTGGCTTTTTTAGGGCAAAGACATAACTTCTTGCTAGAGGACTACACAGAGTAATGAGACTAAGAATGCAATAAAAAAGATTTAATGTCAAAAGGGATGAATAGAATCAATGAGTATTTTCCCTTTAGCAGGGAACAGTACATTGCTACTTCGGTGGCAAAGGCTCCTGTGCCCAGAAGAAGCCAAGAACTGCCTTATGCGAGTGCCACGCCAGTGGAAGCACTTTTGGCTTGACTTGTTTTGCCCATGTGTCTGCTATTCTGATTCTTCAATGAGACAATTCACTGTCTGTTTCTGGGGACAGAATGAATGGAGGAGTTAGATCAATTATCGCAGAGTCTTCAGGGTACACTCTGACAGATGATGAAAGGACTTTAAAATGTAATTGAAATACCCTGTACCAAAATACTCACATTAAACCTTGGCTTATTACACACAGGTCTGAGCTATCTCAGACCTTCAGAACAGGAATTGAGTTGTTTATCAGTGAAAGCCAAACTTCTAAAAAGCTGGCTCCCTACTACAGAGCCTTTGTGCTCGGTAAATTAGCTTCAGGAAGAGAATCAAAATGAATTAAAACCACATGGAGATTCTCTCCCTTTACCCCCCTTTCCCCCTTTCCTCTCGCTATATGAATCCCCTCACCAGGAGACAGAGGCTAGTTCAGTATAATTTAGTCCAGTGTTTTTGTTTCCTAAAATCTCAGTCTTGGGCTGAGTCCATTAATAGGCTACAGCTGATTTTAATCTAGATGAACTCAAGACTTCTCTCTTCTTTGGTTTTAAAAAGATTACAAATTGTCTGTTATATAAATAGAGGGAAAAGGGAAAAAAGAACCAAAATGAGTAAAAAAATCTGCTCTCCATTAGCTGACCTGCTGAACAAGACTGTGATTCAAATAAAGATGAGAAATGAGAGATGTGGGGAGAAAAATACACAATTAAAAGCTCTAGTGATACTGCACCCAGACACAGTGGTAAGAGGAGATGCAGTAATGTCTGATACCTACCATTACCATTGTAACAACACAGAAGAGATATTAATGGGACTCCAAAAGCAACAAACCAGATGTCTCAAAGACTGTTCTGATAGTTTGCAGCAACCCCTCCCCTTTAAACATAAAATCACTTTGATTAGCAATTATGACCTCTTTAGTATCGCAGGTCTCTCTGGTAGCTAAGGCGGAATAAGTTGGTCTCAGACTAGCTCCTTGTAGATACTTTAGAGTGTGAAAGAATGCCATGATACCCACATGGACTGATTCAAGTGGGATTTCTAAATAGAGGTGCTGACCCTAGAGAGAGTTGCCTCGGATCAGTGCTGAGGTAATTTTGAGTGGGAAGAGGCTGGTTTTTGTTGGGTTTTTTTAATGCCTGCTTGAATTCTCTGTCTGCTTTATGTCACTGTGGAACTCTACACACTGGATGGCTTAAGACTGCATGAACCCATGATTTTTAAAATAATTGCCACAGGCTGCAAATGTGGCACTCACTTTTATTGATGCTCAGCCTCAGTGCTGATGTGTTCAAAGTTTCCATTTAGAGGACTCTCGTGAACAGCTCACACACAACTGCTCCATTAAAAAATGGCCAATGTGGCTGAGCAGCAAAGCCAAACATGACAGGACAATGAACAGCATGGGAGTAGAATGTAACTACTCACAGTACCCTAAAGGCAGGTGTCTCCTGACGGAGAGCAAGAGGATGGCTGCCATTTGGAGAAACAAGAGTTATAGTATTCTCTGTAACAGACTTATGTTATTTAACTCCAGCTGAAAAATATAGATAAAAAACTGCATTCAATCCATAAGAAAAACAAAATGTGTTTCATAGCCTATGAGCAAGATGTTAAGTGAGCTGTATTCACAAAAGAAAAGTCCCAAAAAAGCTGGAGTCTCAATGTCATTGTGATTACTTAAAAATCTCAAAATAGCATTTGATTCCACAGATTCTATTTCAGAAGCACAGAAATGTTTTCCTCTGCTTGTTAATGCTCTCATTTTGGGAATTGCACACATCCGTTTAACACAAAGAGAGTTTATACCTGTATAAAGTAAAAATCACATATTTGCCATAAGAAGGAAATAAAATAGATGTAGTAAAAGTGATAGTAAATTAATAATAAACAGTAGATATGCAGAGAAACAGATGCACAGATGACATCAGTAAGAGGAATCACATGGCTCTATCAGATTTACCTGAATACAACCCCTCATAATAAGTTTCAACTGCAATGATTAACATGCCTGGATTAAACCCAGTGATTTTCAGTCTTTGCTAATGGGGCAAATGGAACTTGGAAGGAGTCTGTATGCAGTCACTGGAGGTTTTATTTGTATGACTTTTCTGGAGTTTGACTGTGACTATATTTGATTGCATGTGGGTGGCTGTGGGACAGGCGGACAGCTGGGTGAAAAACTATGACAAAAGGAATCTTGTCCCATTTCCTGCCTGTGCTTCATTCACTAATGAGCATTGCTCTGGGTTATTCTCAAGATTTCTTCATCTGTTGTTGTCTCATCTGCAAAAGGGGCACCCCAGCAGTGGAGCTGTTGTCAGCTTGTCTTGAGAGTTTATTCTGCTGCCTCTCACCCTTGCAGCTGTGTGGGATTTTAAGTGCCTGGCTGTAAACAACTCCATATTTTGTGCTTCTTTTTGGATGACTTGCAGGCCGGTCTAAGGCCAGATGCTTTTGCCGGTGCAATCTGTTTCTCATTTCTTCTGATAAATGTATATCTCAACAACTAATAATAATCAGGATTTATCTGTTGTCTTCTTCAGTTTGATTTCTATTGGAAAGAAAATATTAATAAAGCATAGCTAAGTCCTCAGTCTCCTGGGAGTGCTTGAAATGTTTGCTGAACATATCCCTACAAATAAACAATCAGGCTGGTGAATCTGATACCATTAGACTCCTGCTGTAGCAACCAACATCCCTCTTGCTAGCTTATGGAAGCAAAACCATTTTGCATCTTTAAGAAACACTTTTTCAGCAATGCTGTGTCATCTATTCTTGTTTCTTTTGTCAGACCGGTTCACTTGATTTCCTCCTGGTAACAAATTTACTCTTTTTAACAGGATTCTTTTATACAAAGCTTTCTACCTGCACAGGCAGGATTCAGCCTTCTCCCAGAGCAAACTGTTCCATTATCAAGTCTAGTCCATTGGTGAGAAAACTCATTAGAGGAGGCACATAAGGACTGCACCTCTCTCCCTGTGTCCAGGGTTCAGTAAGTCTCTATGCAAGGAAAAGGAAGAAATCACACCAAATTTCACTGTATCAAAGAGGTGTCTTTTGATTTGTGTTGTAAAATGGTATTGTACTTGCTTTCCCCTTCCAAACAGGTGTAAAGGTGAGGCAATGGGAAGGGGAATGCTTCAACAGCTTAGCCTACCCCCTTCCACTAATGACCTGCAAGACGTGTACTGCTGCAGTGCAACACAGAACTCTGCTGTCCATGATTCTCCTCTTCTTTCCAGCTAGATCATGGCCTATCCACTGCCACTCCTCATATCTATTATAATGGGACCCTCACTCTTAATTAAAACCACTGCTTAAGTCTGTCAAATATACTGCTCCTACAAAAAACCCAATTCCATTAGGCATCACTTTGATAGCAGACTTCCAATCCTGTTGTATCTGGTACGTGGTTTTTTACATCCTCTGCAAGTTGAAATTATGACAGATACATAAGATAGATATGGTTGGTCCTAAAAACAGTTTCTATAAAGAAAGTCATAGGGTTGTCCTCTACCCCAGAAGCCTATCAGATAAATGCTCTAGTTTTATCCCAAAGGAGATTTTGCCAAGCCCTCTAGCCCTAGGAGGGAAAGGAAACCGTTTCCACAGTGCTAGGAAGTTTTAATTACAGATGCATGAAACCAGCACCTACTTTTATTGAAGGTAATTGTTCCCTGACAGTACTCAGAAGCTCATCTATTGTCTTCAACTGCAGTAATGAATGTTAGTTACTCACTTAGCCTTGTTAGTTCTGTTCAGCAATGGGATCACCAAAAACCTAAGTAAATTCTATTCCTTCTGTGCCCCTTCAGATGTATTTTAACACCCAAGTACAAAAACTGTAACTGTATACATAAGCCACCGTGACTGGCATAACTGAAGACAACTGTTTAAACTGGCAAAACCACAATTTATTCTATTAAAATGACTCATGATGATATGTGAGAACGAAAGAAGTCCTTTTAGCTTTTAAGAAACAAAAAATTTCTAGGGTTAGTAATTAGGAAAACAAAACAAACACAAAACATTTGTATTTGTAAACTGAGTATACTTGCTGTGGCTTGACTAAAATGTGCTAAATCCAATCTTGGAATTCTTTTCTTCAAAGAACCATCACACTTCAAGATGCTAGTAGCATAAGAGTAAATACAGGCAGAGTCATTCCCCCACTGGCCATTCTGGATTTTCAGCATTTTACTAAGCTTTCATATCTATTATGTGAAATAAAGACCAACCTGTTTCCAGAAGGCTACTTTGGTGGGTGGTCTGAATTAATTTTATTTCTTAATCTAATTTTCAAGGACATTCAGAGTTTTCTTTCCATTTTCTGTGTTGAACTTAGTGGGTTTACAGAGCCACAATACCAATAACGTAATATGGAGTATTTGTTTTATTTCTTCCTGTAGCCAGCATGGTTTTACACACAAATTGATCATACCCAGAACCACAAGAAGCATATCTAATTTAAGCCTGGCCCTAATTCTTCTGCCTTCAATAGTATATAGTTGACGTACTATGACTCTTTAAAGAATATTTCTTACACTTGACCCTCTCAGTGGTTTCATGGGATTCTCCCCATTCTCTGCATTCTTACCAAATGCTTTCACTCTGATAAATCACCATGACCTCAGACCACTTGCATTAAACAAAACAAGGCTATTTTATCTAATTAATGTTCTTGCTCTGTCTACAGGAATGTTGGTAGAACCTTCACAAAACATACTGTTGTGAGAACAATTAGATTTTGGGATTATGGAAATAGACTCCAACATAAATGTGTGAAAGTGTCATTTTGTACATCATGCACCATGGTAATCTGTGAATCAACAGGAGATCATTCAGGGATACACCCTGAATGGGAGACAAAGCTGACATGTATTTGTGGGCTGCTTTTGTTTTCTGTCCAGAAATTTCAAAGCATCATATACAAGGAGTGAACTCTGTATATCAGAATCAAAATATGCACCTACAGTTTTCAAACATCTCAACATCACAGCATTGCCTCTAATGGGATGCAAATCTGTTTCTCCAGTGTCTCTTGGTATCTAGAGATGGTACATGGACTAGACAAAGCCAGAGTAAGACTAATACACAGCCAGGCTAAGCAAAAATGCATGATTGCCAGGAGTATCTTTAAACTGTAGCCTGAGTTTAGCTGATGACAGAATCATTGCCTGAGTCATCTGAAAATCTGAAACAATAGCTCTGAGGATGGTAAACTTTGTCACTAATCTGACAGTGTGTCATCCTCATGACTTAACGGATGAGGAGAGGGACAGCAGGGATTCTGCCACTTCAGCAGACATCTCTGTGGGTGGAGCAGGAACAGAAAAGTACAGTAAACCTGACTCAGTCTCTAGCAGATACATTCAGCAACATGACTGAACTTTACACTCAGGACATTCAGTGCCTGTCACATTCAATACGGAAATGGCATCTCTTACTGCTTCTATGATGAGCAACAACGCAAAGGAGGAATCAAATGGCAGAGAAACAGCAAGGCAGAAGAACCAGGGTTTAAAACTAGGTTTTTAAAACCTCACATGACCTAAATAAATACTAGCATTGACATACCTGATTTAGGGCTGTCATGAAAGGGAAGCCTAGTCTTTAGATAAAAAGAGTGTCCGCCCTTAACCTCCTGAACTATCAATTTTCCTCATCTAATACTGCAGAAAGGTTATGTTGCAGTGCCCTGTGCTTCCTCACATTTAAAGTTAGGGTAGCCAAGGGCAACAAAGACTCCTTCCTCTCCAGCCTGATAGCACAGCTCTTCCTTCCTTTTGTTCACATGAAGAACAAACACTGAGTTGAACAATAACAGTGGATGCTTCATTATGATGCTCTCCTGGGCACCCAGCCCTGGTTAGCATTATCTTACCCCTTGGTTTTGTTTTAAAGGAAACTCTGAATGGTCTTTTCAATTGCTGGTGTTTCAAGATCAACATTACTTCTACTTCCTCTGTTTTCAAGTTTCCTTATTTTACCAACAATATGTGGCACTATGAAAAGAAAAAAAGACACCCAATGAAATGAGAAGCTTCCAGTCTGAGGCAAGCAGTAACAGAAGGCCAGTTAAACAATCTTTCCCTGAACCAGTTAAGCTACTGATTCTGAGCACTATGGGAAAAAACAACAAAACACCAAACCAAAACCAAAGACAGCCAAAACAACTTAATCCTTGGCAACTATTGAAGGAAATTGACATGAGGAACACAGTTTAGGCCTGAAAAACGCTTTATTTGAAAACATCCAGGCATCTGTTCACACTTCCTGAAACCTACATCAACAGCAGACACCTCCCTGTCATATGTCCTGCTTTATGAACTAAAAACCCTTTAGTTATTTAACAAAATCCATACCCTCTGATCTGTTACGGATAGATGGCAAACCTGATTTACCACCGTTATCACTTGTGCATTCCTGTGGACTTTTACTCTTCCCAGAGAAGTAATTCTTTTGGACAAGTTACTAAATTGCCTCTCACTTCTCACACTTCATTCACACATGTGCATGAATTTAAGGACAATTGGGCAGTCTCTCAGGTGCAGGCATAGTCAAGAACCTACAATGAAAACAGGTGTTGGTGGACACAGTTCACAGGACCATAGAATTGTTAAGGTGGGAAAAGACCTTTAAGTTCACCAAGTTCAACCAACAAACCAGCATCACCATCATGTTCACCATTAAACCATGTTCTAAAGTGCACATTTTTTGAACAGTTTCCAGGGATGGTGATCCCACCACTTTCCTGGGCAGACTGTTCCAATGCTTGACAATCCTTTCCATGAAAAAAAATTCCTAATGTCTAATCTAAACCTCCCCTGACACAACTTGAGGCCATTTCCTCTTGTCCTGTCATGCTGCCTGAGGGAAGAGACTAACAGACACTTACTTCCCTACAGCCTCCTGTCAAAGGCCTTCCCTGAGTCTCTTTTTCTCCAGGCTGAACACTCCCAGCTCCCTCAGCTGCTCCTCACAGGACTTGTGCTCCAGACCTTTCACCAGCTCCACTGCCCTTCTCTGGGCANTGCTCCTCACAGGACTTGTGCTCCAGACCTTTCACCAGCTCCACTGCCCTTCTCTGGGCACGCTCCAGCACCTCAATGTCTTTCTTGTAGTGAGGACCCAAAACTGAACATAGGATTTGAGGTGCAGCCTCATCAGTGCCAAGTACAGGGAGACAATCCCTGCCCTGGTCCGGCTGGCCACACTGTTCCTGATACAGGCCAGGATGCCATTGGCCTTCTTGGCCACCTGGGCACACACTGGATCGTGTTCAGCCATTGACCAACACTCCCAGATCCTCTCCTTCCAGGCAGCTTTTCAGTTGCATTCCCCAAGCAGTTGTGATCCAAGTACAGGACTCAGCACTTTGCCTTATTAAACTTTATACAGTTGGCCTTGGTCCATGAATCCAGCCTGTCCAGATCCCTCTACAGGGCATTCCAGCCCTCTAACAGATCCACACTTCCACCTAACTTGGTGTTGTCTTGTGAACTTGCTGAGGGGGCACTTGATCCCCTTGTATGGGTTGTCAATGAAGAATTAAACAGGGAAACACCAGTGGTGGCCAGGCACC
>VYZT01009323.1:1592-18949 GCA_013400735.1 Pomatostomus ruficeps | reverse complement strand
TTTTTTTTTTTTTTTTTTTGGATGAGGAAAGCTCCATCTGAGAACACATCTCTCTTTTTATCTTGCTTATTAGATATAATTTAACATAAAACGCCTGTTATAATTACTGATTATAACAAGGGATCCCTTGTTTTTGCAAGCTACTAACAGGATTAGCTAACAAGTGCTAGATTTCAAATTAACCATAAACATTACGCTGGAATTCATTTCATTGCACTGGAGAGGAGGGAAGGAATGGATTTGGGGATGAGAGCATGGAGTGGTTCTGGGAGCCTTGTGCCCAGAATCGCTTTCCTCTTGCCCAGCCTGTCCACACTGCACAGCAGCATTGCTCCTGTAAAGCCTATGAAGGCATTATTTTAATTATAAAATATTATAATAAAAGATACAAAAATGGAGAAAAATCCCTTCTAAAGTGTTGTCATGGAAAGGTTGGATTGGCCTGATCCATCCTGGGACAGAGCAGAAGCTCAGCCTCCTGCCCGTTGCCTTCTCCCTGCCACAGGAAATAGAGGGCTATAAAAATCTATTACAGATGAGTTAATTAATGGTAATTGGAAAAGTGACCTCCCCTATGTAAAATCGTCTTTCGCCACAAAAGAGCATTTAAAAATAATCTGAGGGAAAAAAAACTCCACAACACCATAATGAAGCTTTTGAGTAAAAGACCTCGTGTTTCCAAGGCCGAGGAGAGCAGGGAGGAGGGAAGTTCCTCCAGCCCCGGTCTCACTCCAGCCAAAGCCCTGCGAGGGAGCCACGCTCCTCACACTCGTGCTCTGCCATGAGCTTTCCCTGCCCGATCACCCCTGGCTGCAGCCCCGGCTTCTTTCCCATGGAAAACAGCTTTCCCTGGGAAAGGGGGACCTGACGGGGCTCAGCCCGAGTGCAGGCTCCAGGGGACGCCGCTGCAGGGCACGGGTCCCTTTCCTTCCTGCCAGAGCCGCCACTCCTCTCTGCCTCCCATCCTTCCACCAGAGCTTCAACTCCTTAGGCCTGGTGGAAAGTAAATCCTTTTAATGAGTCAAATAATTTTGGACACAAGAAATTTTCCCCCCTCTCCTTTGTAATTAGAGCTGGCCGTGTGTCTAAAATGATCTGCTTTCCAGAGGGAAACAATAATTGAATTGTTGGGTGTCTCCCGAGCTTTGCAGGGCTCCGGGAAGGCTGCGAGGGAAGCTGAGCCATTCTCTTGTTAGTGCCTGCAATGAGAGCGAGACACCCTAGAATTCAATTACACGGCTCCTCCAGGAACCGTTATAATTATAACGTCAAGTTGTTTTTTAAAATTTCATAATTATGCTTTAGGATCCTTGCGTGGGTGTTTGGGAATGCGCCTGCCCGGCCCCAGTCCCCCCACACCCCCTCCTTTGCCTCAGCCTCTTCCCAGTCCGTGCTTCAGTGGCATTCCTCTCCCTGCACCCGAGGGTGCCTGGGGTGCTGTCCCTCTTCATCCCTGAGCCTGGCACCCACTGTGCCCCCTCTGCTCCGTGTCACTGCACATCCCTCCTGAGTGCCATGCCACAGGGCCGTGCCATGTGCTGCCAGAGGGCTGTGACACATCCCCGCGTAATGTCTCCTGCCTGCAAAATTGATTCCCACTCACAGCTATTCCAGAAGAACATCAGAAGGAAGCAGATGGGAGTAACCAGTTACAGAAAGTTTTGTGTTCAGCTAGTTAAAGGACAGGTATCCAACGTCCTCCCTTGAGTGGCACCAGAGAAGTGAGATTTGGGGCATGCTGGGTGGTGCTGAGGACCGTAGGAGTGGGGTGCCATGTAAGAGCTCTGCCTGTGCTCAGGCTGGCATCTTCACCTTCACAAATGCAAATGTAAAATACTGAAAAAATCTCCCATTCCTTTTGCAGGTGGAAATTAGAAGCTTGGAAGAGCTTGACACACCACCGGTAATGCTGTGCAAGCTTGAGCTGGGAGCAGCGTTGTGTTTGGAGGGTGGTTGAGTTACTTTTAGGCTCTATTTAGAAAAGTGGATCAGACTTTTACAGTCCTGCTGAAGTAAGAGAGCTGTGACCCTGTCTTGCTGCAGAGCCCTGGTGCTGTTTCCTTCCCCTGCCCTCACCATGCCCCTGTTGTAAACCCACAGTGTCCAGCTGGACACGTGCCCTGGGAAGTTGCTGTGTTTGTGCACAAACCAGCCCTGGGCTGCCAGGTACTCTACTGGACGGAGATCTGGCTGTACAGTGCTGCTTGAGGTGTTAAGTCAAGGAGATTCTTCTCCAAGACAAGAGACTGGGAAAATGCAGAATGGCAGAAGAGCAAGAAGGCCAAATGGAGGGAAAGTGGAAAAATCACGAGCTGCTTTTGTGAGGAAATGGTAAGCAGAAAAGCTAAGCCCTGTCAGACTCAGAGCACAGGTATTGCAGAACAATCTGTTTTCCAGGTGTGTGCTAAAATCCCAGAATCCTACTATCGGAGAGATCCAAGGTATCCTGGTTTGGTTCTCCTTAGCAAAGCTGAACAAGGCCCAGGAATGTTCCAGAGTTTCATTCAGCCCAGTTTCCAGTGTCAAATCATGAAAAGGGTCTGACTCAGACTGGTGTGGGCTCTTTTGCAGAGCTCCTTGCCGTGGTGGACCAGCTGTCCTTGCGGGCTTGCACAGAGGACTCTGCTGTGTGTTGGCCATGTCCTTTTTCTATAGAGGACTAACTTGGCCATGTCTTTGGCTCCCCTTATCCACCAAAGAGTTTCCAGGCCCACCAGGAACAAGCAGCAGAAGGCCTGGTGTTCTCTCCTCCTGCCCCACAGCCATTGCCAGGAAAGCTCCACAGCCTCAGGCAGAAAGCTGATTTATCAAACGGGTCCTGGTAACCACCCAGCAGCACTCAGACAGAGGTGCCACCAGAATAACCTGATTTTCATAGTGCATCTTGCACTTGGCTGCTGAAAACAGCTTCTGAGCTCGGACCCAGGTCCTGAGGGGGCTGCTGCACACCACTGCCTTTATGGACCCACACTGCTGTCTGGCCAAGGAGCAGAAGATGAAGAGCTTGTCTTGATATTTGCAGGTCAGGGCCCCCTGTAACAGTTGTGGCACTGGGACAGGAGAGCAGAGAGGAATACACAATGACTGTGCTGATTTCAGACTGGGAATAGATTCACTTTTCATTCTCTCAGACAAGCAATTAGAGCTGTCTCCCCAAGCAGTTCCCACCCAGCAAGGAGTTCCAAAATATGAAAATTCTTCCCTTTCATATTATTTTCCAGATGTTCAGTCTTCGCTTCCCTTTATTAATGCTTCTTTTGCCAGGGTGATTCATTTAACAATTAGCTTAGGCATAGGGTGTAGCAGCTGTTACAGATATTACCTGTGCCTCTAAGGCAAAGCTTCTTACTGTTGTTTTTTCTCCACCTCTCCTTTCCTTCTAGGCCTTTAATAACCTGTAAGAATATCTTTAAATTAGTGGGAAGCTCTGATTCCTCAACCAGGTCAACAGATGGCTCACTTGGACCTGCCTTCAATTAAGCAGGTGGAACATGCCCAAGGAGCAGGCAGATAAATGCAGCTGTTCTTTCCCCAAATCCCACTGCAGATCTGATGGGAAAGACTTGCTCACCAGCTCCTGTGCAAGGCTACTCGTTCTATCGACCTCATCACTTTGCATTCAGACTTCCCTCACCTGGCTGCACCCTCCAGGAGAATGGTCCTTCCCATGACGATGAGTTGTGGGTGTGATGATGCTGAGGTAACTCTGCATTGCTGGCTTCAGGGTCTACTTCCAATTGTTGGGATAAACCCCAAACCCTTAGTTTTTGTCATCGTAAGCACTGATGGATATCTTTGGTTCACGTATTAGTTGGACATTGAAGGTGGGGTTCAAACCTTGAACCTCGTGCTGTTTTGGTTTAGGATGAGAGGAAACAGCCTCAAGTTGTGGCAGGGGAAGTTTAGATTGGATATTGGGAAAAATTTCTTCTCCTTAAGGGTTGTCCAGCACTGGAACAGGCTGCCCAGGGCAGTGGTGGAGTCACCATCCCTAGAGGTCTTTAAGAGATGTGCAGATGTGGCACTTAGGGACATGATTTAAGTGATGGACTTGGTGGTGCCGGGTTACCAGCAGGACTCGATGGCCTTAAATGTTTTTCCAGCCTAAGTGATTCCATGATTCTGAGAAGTTCCAGATCCTCTGTGAGGTCTTCAGCTGGCAATTTTGGAGGCTGTGTGTCTCTTGTGCCAAATCCACCAGCCCATAGGGATGCCTTGAATACCCTGGGACATCTACAATTATGGGAATGTTTATTCTTTGCAACTGAGTTCCATCACGAGAATCACGGGTCCCCAGGTTATACTTTCAATCATGTTCAGTAGACTCATTTATACCGTGGTAGGACTGTCATCCCAGCAGCACCACAAGCTGTTGGAATAAAAATGAAGTAAAAGCTAAACAATGACATCAGGATCCGCCCTGGTGATACCAGGGGTTTTCTGTGCATGAAAAGACAAAAAATTGCTAAAAGTCTGAGTAAATTCATCAGGATCGGTTATGCTCTTAGACACCATTATTATCTTCTTCCACTGAGCTGATAACTCAGCTGCTTACTACTGAGTGTGGCTCTTTTGATGATGTTTTTATTCACTCCTACTCAACTGTTCCAGAATAGCCTTAAGCAAGGTGCTTGGAAGGTGACTCGTGGGAGGTTTGGTAGGAGGATTATTCGTGTCTGACCTCCAGCCCTCAGCAGTGACAGTCTCTGCTGCTCTGCTGTGGCTGGGAGCAGAACTCCAGACCTGGAGCTGCTCGTGATGCTCAGCACATCTGCAGTCCCACTGAATTCACCCGTGCTACACCTCAGGTCAGCTATGTTTGAATCCGTTCTGGGGTGAGGACGTCACTGGCTGCACTCTGTGAGCTTCAGACAAGCAAGGAAAAATGCTTAAGCCAGAGGTTGCAAAGAATTTCACTGCTGCAGAGCTCTGCATGGAAATGAATCAGCTCTGCTTGTCTGGACAAGGACTCTGCTGCACAAAAGAGCCCCTGGAGTTTTGATTTTTGCCCTGTTTATTTTGCTAGCCCTGGTTAAGTCAGCAGGGTATGTATTCCTGGGGATTTTTCCTTAGCCCAAGCTCTGCACCTCCAGAGATTTCTGGACTATGCTGTCTGATCCTTGCAGGGCAAGATTTGGAGTGGGCTTGATCGATGCTGGAAGGGATGCACCTTCTTCCTACATCAGCTGGTGTCACCTCTTCCACCAGCCCAGGAGCAGCAGATTTCCTGGGGAAACCAGAGCCGGTTGCTGATCCCTCCAGCACAGCTCCACACAGTGCCCAGGCTCTGTGCTACAGGTCCTGCTGCAAGAGCTCAGCAGCACAGACCCCTCCAGAGGAACCCTCCAGCCTGGCCTGCCAGCTGCACACCAGGAGTGGTCAGGGATCACAGAGAAGTTCTCTTGCTTTTGGCTGACATCAGTTCAAATAACACCTAGCATTAAACTCACCAGCAGCTAGATTTTTGTAACACAGCAGCAGTGCAAGAGGTGCTGGTATTCAAATCTGGGTGCTAGCTTGTAGGATCCAGAGTTAACACACAGCCTGAGGTATGCCCAGCGACCTGACAGTGACACAGCTGGCACTGCAAAGCTGCTCTTCTGAGCCAAGGCAGAACAGGTGAGAAAAACCTGGGGTTTGTTTGGGCGGTTTTGTTTGTTTTAAACACAAAACTTCAGTTCATCTTCCCAAACATAATTGTCAGAATAAGGCAGAGATTCTGCAGAACAACCCAGCTCCCTGCTTGCTCCCCCGGGTGCCAAGATGGGGGATGCTGGTCCTTGCAACAGGCTGACTTTTTATTGTGGAAAGAGTTTCTGACAGAAACAGGCAAGAAAACAGGAAAAAAAAAATCCTTGAACAGGCCCTGAGTAACGGCTGAGAATGAAAAGGCCCAGACAGGGCAGTGTGCAGACTACAGAACCAGCACAGGGCTCTGCTGCCTTTCGAGCCACCGTTGGGGTGGCAGAGAGGAAGATGAGGCCTGAAAGGTGATGAAGCCAGTATTAAGCCTAGAGGAGGCTGTTTAACCAACAAAGGGCAGGAAGGAAGAAGAAAGTGATTAGCCTGGGCCAGAAAACAAAAGGTTGATGAAGGTAATGCATAAAGATGATGATACTTATCAAAAGTGATCAGAATTTTTTTTCGAAACCTTGGTTTTGGTCAAAAAATGATGATTTATCAAAACAAAAGATAATTCCTAAACCAACACATTTATGTAGCACTGAAAAGAACCAGGAGGAAAGTTTGGAAATTGTAATTGCTCATTTCATTTTTATAAAAAAGAGTGGTTTAGGTTTTTGATTGGGTGAACCATTGTGCTGTCAGACAACTTGGTCCACTTTTCAAAGCTCAGAATCAAACCAACACATTTCAGGATGGTAACAAGTGTTCCAACCGACCCCAGCTTTGTGCTTGGTGGTCTTGTCTGGCACAGGTTGCCCAGAAAAGCGGTGGCTGCCCCATCCCTGGCAGTGTTCAAGGCCAGATTGGATGGGGCTTGGAGCAGCCTGGGCAAGTGCAAGTTGTCCCTGCCCATGGCAGGGGGGGTTAGAACCAGATGGTCTTTAAGGTCCCAACCCAAACCTTTCTATGATTCTGTGATCTCTCCAGTACCATGCAAGTCAAAATGCAGCCAGAACAGCCACCAGACCTTCTGTCTTGAAGAACTCCATGGTCACATGTGAACAATTTACGTTTCTCCAGGAGCATCTCAGAGAGCCTTTCTGTCACAGGCCCTTACTGGATGGGATCTCAACTCCCTTGTGAGTCCAGGTTAATTTATTTTAATATTTTGGCACCTATTCTAAGATACCTGGGAAAGGATGAACTCCCTGTGCATTCATATGAGTAAGAGACACACACAGCAGCTACAGGAGTTGGCCTCCCCTTCCCAGCCCCAAACCACAGCAGGGATACCCGAGGGACGCTCACCTGGCTGCCAAGGGAGCCCCATCCCAGCTGGGAGAAAATGATGTAGCTGTGTTTAATTTCTGCTGATTTGTAGCTGATATTTTAATTCTTAGAAAACACAGCAAGTTTATGTAATCTCTGTAGCTCTTCCCTGGTATTTAATAAAACAATAAAATAGCAACAAACTCTAGCTACTTAACACACAAACTAGACTTAATGGAATAGAGAAAGCATAATTTGCACCTTAACAATGAATTTCACTGAGTAAAACTCAGTAAAGCTCTGACCCTTTATGCGTTTTTGGGTAGCAATGCATTATTTATAAGAATTATCATATGTACTTTGAATTCTGTGTTTGAAAATTAACCAGAGCAGGCCAGAAGCATCATCACAACCTACAGACTCTCTTATCACACGGACAGGCATGAGGACTGTGGCTTTATTGAATATGAATTCATCTGTGCCCATTTGCAGCCCATGAAGGCAGAACATTATCCTGCACAATGGAAGGATGTAAATGCAGGGAGATGACTCCAAACTAAGTATGGGGCAACTCCTGTGGTATTTCATTGCCCAGAGAAATCACCATCATCTCTATATAGGTGCCTTTCTTGAAGGCTCTTTCCTTTTTTAGCTGAAAGAGCCCACTACCACCCACACCTCTCACCTGTTTCCAAGGCAGGACCCTCAAGAAGCTCTCACCTATATGCTTTGTTCAATTAGTCCAGCATGTAATGCTTTGTTCTCATGAATTTTGGAGCTACTCTGATGTGCAGTAAAGGCAATTGAGACCTAATTTCATTATTCATCTCAATATGTTCCTGCTGCATTCAGAGAACAGACTATGGGCCCTCCTGTGGCTAATTTAGCACCTGCAAATCCCCATGATTAAAGCCAAAGGCTGCACAACCCACAGAATGGATCTGCAGGAACATGCACACGTCAAATTATCCCACTCGCTGGGAAGAATAGTTAGGTTTTTCCCTTTTTTGAACTTTGCACACCTGTTCCTGCCTCAAAAGGAGACCATTGTGCTTTAGTTCTCCAAGATCAGGCTGTGCCCCACACCTTTTATAGATGTAGATATATTATATGTGTGTGTGTGTGTATATATATATATACGTGTGTGTGTGTGTATATATATGCATAAAAATACATATTTAATTCCTTTTCACAAAACTTGAGTGGAGTTTCAGGGGAATCAGTGTACCTGGAGAATGTGGGCCATCAGATTGGAGCTGTTAACACCTCCTCAGCTGCTACACTGAAGTTAAACAAACACAGGCTATTTAAGCTAAAATAGTTAAGAAGTTCCTAATGAAGCTTTCTTCAGCTAAGCCAACAGAAAATTGACCAAAAAGTCATTCTATTGTTTCCACTGAAAATGCAGCAACTTCTAGAAGCCCGAAACAGACACTTAAGTGCAGTAAAATTGAAGACTTTTGGTCTAAATTTGCGAGCTGCTATTAGAGCTGCTTAGCCTTGTCAGCTCGTTCTTAGCTTGCACTCTTCAAGATGCTTCAGACTTTAGTAATCACTGCTGCAGAGAGCCAAACCACAACAGGAGTTTGCATGTTTGCCCTGCCCCCTCCACATTTTGTTTCAGATTATGAATTTCAGCGTCTTGGAAGACAATGGCAGGAAGATTCTGCACTTTATGCCACAAAACCACAACACACTGACGCTGCTTTCCTGCTACAATGGCAAGGCTATTTTCCTTCAACTGTACAACCCAGGCTGAAGCTGATCTTGCCAAGTTCAGTTTAGGATTTTTTTTTTAAACCACTGCATATGCATGACTGAATATTTGTTATGCAACCATAACAACTGTCCTTTTCAAGGAAGATTCCTGCATAATGTGAGCACAGAGAATCCAAGGCAAACATGGTTTGATCTTAAAACTTTAATAGTAAAAAAAGTGTAAAACCAAACACACCGCTGAAAACTTATCAGTAAGAATGAGAATTTAAGTGTTCAAATTCAGAATAGTGCAAATTTTCTTCACTCCCCTCCCCACCTCTTCCAAACTTAAATCACTTTGGTTAAGATACTCAGAAGTATTGGCAAAAAATGAACTTTTGACTTACATTTTTGGCTGCATTATTTCCAACAGGTACAGATTAAGTTTCAGTCTTTACAAATAAATCTTAAGTACTTCTCTATCAAATATCCATAGAGATCACTGTCAGCTTTACTTACATCTGGTTTCATAATAATTTGAAATGGGTTTCATGATGGTTACAAAGCTGTATCTCCAGCATGGAAGCAACTTCTGAAACAGCTGAGCTGAACCTGTCCCGATCTCTTCAAGTAGTTCTAAAATATTTGATTATTTAGGTTTTGAACACTTGAGGAAGGATCTTATACCAATGAAATTACTCTTGATTTACACCAAAGCAAGGTCAGAATTGGGGTCTGCTCTGTAGTATAGGCTTTGTGCTAAACTTTTGTTGCTAGCATTCCCTCAGAAGAGTGAAAACAGCCAGAACAGCGACCTGGCCTCAACATCTGTTTTGATGGTTCAACCTTTAACTGATACCTCTAACTACAACTGAAGCCATGTAAGATTGGAAAAGAACACAACAAAAAAAAAAATTGCATAATACAAAAAGGCAAATCCATAAAAGTTTACAAGTACACCATAACCACAAAATTGGAGTATTTCTAAAAATTTGGGTTCAATGTAAGATACAACAAAACTAGCTTTACTAGTTAAATAAATTATTGCTCCATTTGACTCCATGCAGCATTGAAATGAACTCAGAACCCTTTTCTCTTAATCTCTCATAAGAAATGATCGATATTGAAGAGAACTTGAGGCTCAGACTTACTGTACATTGCACTTCAACTTTTAAGACCTAATACTTGCTATTTAGGTCTCCTGTGGTCTAAGCTATCCAATGAATACGTTGTGCTCACCAGAACTATGTATTAAGAAACACCAAATGTTTAATGTAGTGACATAAGCACTTTTTGTTTTTAAGAAGGCAATCACAGATTGCAAGTTCTATAGGGTTGTGTAAAAACAAGCAGTGATCTCTCTCAGAAACTGAACTGAGAAAACAAGCTGTTTGCTATTCTTCACATACAGTTTAAATCACATTTTAGGCCCAATTCTGTTTCTCATCATTTCCGTCCAAACCCTGATTCAAAGGACAACTCTAAGAGGAAATGGCAAATGGAAGAAGTTGGGGGCACATGCTTGATGCCAAGCAATGACATGCAATGCAGGTTTTTTCAGGGACACCAGACATTTGAGAGATTTAAGATGTCCTTTGGTGAGACTCTGAAGTAGGTGTCTAATATTAAGGAGGAGTTACACACACACAGATTTCTTACTGAATTGTGGCCAGAACTTGATTCTTGCAAATCTAACTGCAAGCCTCAGGGGTAATGGAATTTCCAGTCGGAATCTCTTGACAGAGGTTCACGTTTGAACAAGATTGTCTCCAGTGTTCACCTCTCATACTGAAGTAATTTAGAAATTCCAAACTAAGACTTCCAACCTCTCATCCCTCAAACCTTCTCCACCATCAAAGACAGAAACTTAATGCAGCATTACAAGTAAGGGCATGATTCCTTCATAAGACTCCTAAAAGCATTAGTGCAATGCCTTTAATCTGTTTCGATCACTCTTATTTTTAAATAACCCTATTTTTTAAAGATTTGGATAAATACTATTCCTATTAAACCATACTTCATCATTGTTAAGCACCATCGATCTACTTCCTTTGGGCACTGATACAAGAGCTTGTAATTAAATTTCAGTTTCAAGGCTTTGAAAACACGGCAGCTGATTCAATAACTTACAGTGGAATCTAATACTTGGAAAACTGCCACTTAGCCTGAACAGTTGTATGCACTTGGTGTTAAACTCCTCCAGAGAACAGCCATACGCAAATGCTTATGCGGTAAATCAGGGTAAGATTTCAAGATAAGCAGTTAATTTCACTTGGCTATTCTAAGAGTGGATTAATATTTTTTTTCCCCCACAAGTCATTTGTGCAGTGAGCCCATAAAGAGATTATTTTTTCTAAATAATCTTCAGTTTTAAAAAGGAACACATCTTCGTAATGTAGCTTTCACACTGGCACCGGGTATTCTTCTTCCAAGGCTTAGTCATTGTGTGGTTTCTCTGGAATACCCTATGGATAAAAACCATCAAACACGTGTTAGGTTTTAATGCCATCTGATAAGTGACTACATTATGCAGCATTTTCAATTATTAAACAGTCAACTAACTCCAGTTAGGCTGACAATGACCTAGTGAGCATGGCTTCTTATAAAAGTTTAACAAGGACGTGCTCCTTAGCTGTGGACAAAAAAAAAAGAGAAATCACTATGGGTGTTTGTTGCTCAATCAGTGCATCTGAAAACTCCATCTGCCAATTGCACTAGTTTTTATAAGATTTTATCTTTCCTCTCAGTTTATTTCTTAGCAGAAGGCATGCAGTGCTTCACTTAATGGACGTTAATTCAGTTGTATCAGCCCTTTTTCAAACTGCCTTTAACCACAAGTTCCTTTATTTTCCAGTTGAAGCCTGGTATCAGAGACTTACTCATTTCCTCCTAAGTCCCCTTTCTAGTATGGAACCCTGTAGTACATCACTATAAGACATTTAACCAACTTTCCTTTGAAACAAAGCTTGTAACATGTTCTCTTCCTAAGGTCAAAATGCAAATATGTTTTCAAGTACTGAATGCATTCTCAGTTCTCCAGCCTCTAGCACTAGTACACAATAGATATTTGTGAGGCCCAGGTTCTGAATACCACCCTAATTTGTCAGATGCTGGGAATGATGGTTACAACTCAGAATGAAGTGTTGCCATCCACTTAACCCAGCTGACGAGCACTGGTGAGCAACTCTAGGTGTTGTAATGTGCAAAAAAACTGATGGCAGCAGCAGCACCTTCACCTCTTCTTTTGCTATAAAAGCACCTTCACCTCTTCTTTTTTCTATAAAAGCTACTGAAAGAAAACATTGGGTTTCATCCTAAGCTGGTAGGGAAAAAAACCCCCAAAACAACATGCCAAACAAAACCCCAAAGTCTCTGCTAACAGCAGCTGAAAGGTCACACTGCACTTTCTCAGTACGTGTGAGCTCCCTTGAAATCCAGCGACTGGAAAGCAGCAAGCATCTCCCAGCTGATGTTTATCAGCATGGGAGGAGATGTCTCAGGGACGCTTTTCATTTCACTTTTAACTTCTAACTGCAAAAGCTAGACAGGGGCTGAGGAAGAAGCAGAGCAACTTTACTCCACTGATTTGCACAGGTGTCACCTTCTACTCTGGACAAGCCCAGAAAATATCTGTTCTTTGATCTGCAACCGTCACATGCAGTAAATCGCTCAGGGGCTCCAGCACAACACGGCTACAGGAATAACTGTTTCATTCAAGTATGGGCTAAAAAAATGCTACATTCCATTCTCCTGCCACATTCACAATGTCTGACAACACAGACTGGTACTTCTGAGTTACCTCTAGATAAGAAAGATGTGGGGTTGACTGAATTACAGACTCTGCTTTGGATTTCCAGCACTGAATGCTTCACAGTGACTTGCAGAAGAGTTCCTATGAAAACGCTGCACTTCTCCAAGTTTTTCCTGACTAAGTAATGGCAATGTAAAACACATGAGGAGATACCTCTAAATAACCAAAACCAAAGCTCTGCCTTGCCAACTTCCCCCTTTCTTTATAAGGAAGATACAAGATTGATAGGAAAGCTGCAGGAAGGATCCAGGCTGGTTTTAACTGTATTCAGGTGAGATGCCAGGTGAAAAGATAGCAAAGGAAAAAAGTTTTACGTGCCTAAATTCATTTTAGCTCTTTCTTCTTTAGGGCTCCCTGCCTTTGCTTTCTAACAGGAGCAGCAAAGCAACTGGAAGCACTGCATATTCCAGTGTGAAATATAGAACTGTAGCATAAAACCAACTATAATTTTATTTTGAGACTCTGCTGCAATAGCAAAGCTTCAATAGAGTTAATATATGTTTTTCACTTGATGTGAGTGGCAACTTGAAAAAGAGAAATTATACTTTCTTTTCCCCCCATACATGTAGTCCTAAATAAACCCAAATGATGCACCAGTGGGATTTGAAGGGGGAATAGTGAACTCATGTTTAAAAAACCTCAAATGCTCTTCCTTCAGTACAAATTGAAGACACCTAAACCACAGCAGGCTTAGGAAAGTTAAATACTTGAAGGATGTTTTCCAGGATACAGGACTTAGATAGCAAAGAAGATAGAAGTTAAATCAATACAATATTAATTATTACCATCCATCAGTGTCAGAACAGTTTTCACAACCAAGCCTTAGGCTGATGTGCAAACACACAGCCAGGTTTACTCTTCAGTGTGCCACAAGGAAATAATTCCTTAAGAACCTTGCAAACAAGATGGCAATTTATATTATTCCATATACAAAGTGATACTTGAAATATGTCTTAAGTGACCAGCAAGAGAATATTTGATTTTAGAGCAGTGGAATTTGATGCTATATAGGGACATTTCCCTATATATACACTTTTGTGCATGAGTAATTAGAGAAAGCCCATCGGTGTCTCAGTTCTCCAGCTACTTTAGATGTTAATTGTAAGTACTGATGCAGCAGGAGCAATGTACTGATTCCAGTCTTTATTTAGGCTGCTGTTGGAAAAAGTTAAATACAAAAGATGTTCATACACTTACTAAGACAATACCCACTCTACTGGCAGCACAGGTTGTCTGCTTACAGTTCAGCTCTTAGGAATACATCTATTTAACTCTGACAGTTTGTGAGTCATACCCTTCAAGGCATAGTTTGTTCTTGGACTAACAACAATGGAAGGCATTTGGATTGTTAAGGAAACTACTAATTATGCAGTAATTACCATAGCCAGCTGGCGTCCTATGTTTCCTACAGTCACACCTCCTGAGAAAAATATACATGGAAGCCAAGAACGAATGTAAAGGAAATCTGGGGATGTATACCTGGTAAAGAAAAGGAAGTAAGTTAGGGACAGGTTACTTTCATAATTTTACATACTGTTAGCGAGATGCTACAGAATTCTCTCCCTGGGCTGAAACAAAAAAGGAGGAGAAGGAAATTGGGAGACCAAATTAAGTCTGTAAACTTCATAAGCTTCTAAACCCCCATGTCCTCGCCAGTAAGGTTTAGAAATTCACTCTGCTGAGATCCAGCAGGAGTTCAGTTTTCTGAGCTGTTACCATTTGAACACACATCCCAATTGATCTGCTCCCCACCTTCCACCCCCAGCTCTTAGTCTGGTCATTTAGAACAACTGGACCATCACCTTAGACAAACAAAACAACTGCTTACAAGAATGTGCCAAATATGTCAATAACTAAATTCCAGTTCATGTGCACCCATGTTTTTAGTCAAGACAGTAGAATTAGTATTTTAGAAGTTTAACTTACTGATAAACACCATTATATACAAGGAACTGGGTTATCAGAGTTGCTACAAAGGCTATTGTAATTCCAAGTCCGAGACCACTTCTTGAACGATCGAATGTCCACCAAAGCCCCAGTGACAAGGCTGCCAAAGTCAGGGACAGCTGGACGTTGTTTGCAAAGTCTAGTTTCTGGAAAAAGATGTTAAGGACAGTCCTTTTTAAGCCTGCAGACATCCTGCTGCTGAAACTGAACAAGGGAGAACTCAAACTAAAAGCGAGCACAATTCTCTGTCTTTAAATACAACACATTTAGAATTTGGGTTTCAGACCTGTCAAGCAATCTTGTTGACTCTGACTGGAGCATGAGTGCTAAGTCAACATCAATTTTTGTCACACTGACCATCTAGAGAATATACCACATTTTAATATATTTAACTTTGATGGATTTTTGTCTCAAGTAACCTGGGTAATCCAGCTGACTTAGGTTTTCTGCTCAAACCACCACATTTCAACACAAAGAACACTCTTACGGAGTGCTTCTCACTAGCACATCATTAGTTAATTGTGTTAAATTTTAGATGTAGAGAAGCTATAGATTAAAATCACACAACTTACATTGTTATGCTTGCAGTGACACAAAACAGACTATGGAGCTGATCTCTCCTCCCTCCCATAACTCCCCCCAGGAACTTTAAGTGAGCTGTGTTACACATCTTACAGTAACTCCTGCAATGCAGAGCAGGTCTTACAGAAGTTCTCTGCCAGCAGCACCACCCTTACCTTTGCACTTCCCCCAGCCCTGAGTGGGAGACAGTTTCGTGAGCACAGAGCAAGCACAGGGAGCAAACACTAGCTCAAGGATACAGCGCTGGCGTGGTTGATGCCGACGAACACAGCGATGCAGCGCATGACGCTGGCCCACTCCCGCTTAAACTTGTGGGGCTCCCCGAGGTGGCTGTCGATGCAGGGGTACAGCAGGCCAACCACAGCTGCAAGAGAAGGGACACCACTTATTAGCTTGGCACATAAGTGCTTGAGAAAGCAGCGAGGTGCTCATCACACTACAGTCAGCCTGATGAAGCAAAGACAATTGTTACCTGCCTCTTTGAACCTTTAAAGCAAAGACATATGTTGCATTGTTAAAGTACCTGACTTGAAGCTCCTTTTGTCCAAAGAGATTCGTCATTTAACACCCTGAGCAAGTGCTTGTACCAATAAAAGCAAAGCATAATAAAAGCTCTTCGAGGAGTGGAATATGTGTTCATTGCTCACGTGCAGGGCTGACAGTTTTATGAACATGATTCATCGGCTGTGAGTCAGGCCCTGAATTAAATATTTGCCTGGACTTAAAAGTTTCTTGGCAGAGCTGCTTTCTCTCCTTCTGCTGGGCTGTAAGTCAGCCCAGTGCTCCCGTTCATGTCAGAGGAATTTTGATATCAAACAGAAGCAGAGCCGAACTTAAACAAGCACCTCCCACCAGTCTATTTATATCAGGGAAAAATAACTACTCGTATTACTAACCAGACAATTTTTTTATCTTCATATGGCATTTTTCAGCCTTATCAGTCTGAAAATTGGTTGCAGAAGAAAAACATAGGGTTGTGTTAGCCCAGTTGCTAGCACAAACAGCAGTGTTTCATTCTTCTAAGACTTGCAACTCCATGTGTTGTCACCAGCTCCAGGGTTAGACGTGCTGCTTTTACTGTGTGTAACTTCTGTGTTTATTCCTTTCCTTTCCTGCTCTCTGTTTTTTTTTTATCCCTTAAACTCCTAAGAGCAATAAATTCTACGCTAAGAAGGCTACAGAACATACTATTTCAAGACAGACATGTTCTGAAACAGCTTAATTATTCTGATGCCAACTACCAGGACTTTTGCCTTATGATAACAGCTAAATTCCAAAGTTTAATCCAACTGTGACAGGACTATGAGAACTCTCATTGGAGAATATTCCAGGGCATCCTTTTACTACACAGTTGATTATTCATTGAAGTTTATAGTTTATCATTTATACCTCCTTCACTATGTCATCCAAACAGATACTACATAACTGCAGTAAACAAAAATACGAAGGAGTTTAAACTACTTTCAATACACATTAAAAACTATTACAGTGGGTTTATTTCTTAAAATTTAACTCCTTTTAAATCTCCCAACCCTTCACCAGAGCCTTGTTTTGTCTAGCCATGGACTGGGGGGGTTATGAATGATGAAGCACTGGGTATGTGTGAAGATGCTGTGAAGACTACACTGTGGCTTGAATCGTCTACAGTATTTGCCCAGCAGTGGGTAGGGGTGGGCAGGGGGCAAGGGACAGGCAGGTGACAGGCAGAGACAGTGGGCAGGGGCCAGGTAGGTGATAGAGGCAGGGGCCAGGCAGGTAACAAGGGCAGTGGGCAAGGGACAGCGGGCAGGCAGGTTACAGGGGCAGGAGACAGGCAGGTGACAGAAACAGTAGGCAAGGGGCAGGCAGATGACAGGTGCAAGGGGCAGAGGCAGCAAGAAAGCAGCTGACAGGGGCAGCAGGCACAGGGCAAGCAGGTGACAGGGGTGGGGGCCAGGCAGGTTACATGGGTAGGAGACAGGCCAGGCTGGTGACAGGGGCCAGCAGGCAAAGTGCACCGGGCAGGTGCCAGGCAGGTGACAGAGGCAGCAGGCAAGGAGAACCGGGCAGGGGCCAAGCCGGTGACAGGGCTCAGGCCGGGGACAGGGGTGGGGGCCAGGCCGGTGACAGGGGCCGGGGCAGTGACAGGAATGGGGGCCCGGGCCGGTGACAAGGAGTGGGGGCCAGTGACAGGAGCCAGGCCCGGACCGGTGACAGGGGCCAGGCCGGTGACAGAGGTGGAGGCCCAGGCCGGTGACAGCAGTGGGCAGGGGCCGGGCCGGTGACAGGAGCAGTGGGCAGCGGCCGGGCCGGTGACAGGGGTGGAAGCCCGGGCCGGTGACAGGAGCAGTGGGCAGGGGCCGGGCCGGTGACAGGGGTGGGCCCGGCCGGTGACAGAGCCCGGGCCGGTGACAGGAGCAGTGGGCAGGGGCCCGGCCGGTGACAG
>VYZT01009320.1:0-13586 GCA_013400735.1 Pomatostomus ruficeps | reverse complement strand
CCCAAACATTTAGCAGATATTGGTAAACTTCAAGGAAAAGCCCAAGTGTCGTACTATTATATTTAAATATATTTCAGGGTTCACCTCCTATAACACACAAATATTACTTTCATACCATGATATTTGCATTGCAATACCCTTAAATGCCAAAGCTTCATTAGACATGGTTCTGCAAATGTGCTCAGCTTTTCCCAAAGCCAAGAACAAGGCTAGGCATATACTTAAAACTAACAAAACTAATGAGGTTATACATAGAAGAGTTAACCTTCTTTGATGTAAAAGAGCACAGAAGGATTCTAAATGCTATCTGAATATTAACAAATTTATTAGTAGTCTCTGGAGATAACTCAGATTTCTTGCAAAGATAAGGGTTACTCTCAGAAACAAAGGTTTAAGTGAAAAAATTCTGCAATATTGCAGATGAGTTTGGGAAATGCTGAACAAGGGGTGTCTGACTTGGTTGTGCCATTTGCTATCTCAAACTAATCACATTTCAGAAGGT
This sequence comes from Pomatostomus ruficeps, assembly GCA_013400735.1. Lineage (NCBI taxonomy): Eukaryota > Metazoa > Chordata > Aves > Passeriformes > Timaliidae > Pomatostomus > Pomatostomus ruficeps. The sequence continues at coordinate 13,084 of VYZT01009320.1, read as the reverse complement.
CACGGTCCCTTGTACAGCATCTGCAACTGAAAGTATTTTTGGCCACACTTGGCCATGAAATTCAGTGGTCAACACACTTTCAAAGGGATTGTGGCTCTTCTTAGTTTGAGTTCAACCTCTTACTTCCCAGTGAAAAGTGATTTTCTGGTTTTAGAAGAAAACTTCCTTGTTTTGTTTTGAGAAATGAAGACTTCCTTGGTTACAGAAGGTCTTTAGACCATCCAAATGTAACCTCTAAGTCAGGATTTGAACACAGGACACAACTAACCACTATTCTCATTGCTTGAATTCACAAGACTCAGTTTTAAGTTAAGTGACAAATAGCTTTCCTCTCAACTCAATCCATGTCAATAGTTTGACAATTAGAAGAGCCTCCAAGGAAATACAAGACTGTGTTTGGAAACCAAATGCTCAGAAGACACTAGAGGCTAGGGATCTTTCTTCATGCATGAATGCTGAAATTACAACACCCTAAATAACAGCTGGTATCACTTCTTCCACCTGTGCTTTGTATTAGAATGGAAAATTCTCTCCACCAGCAGAAAAAATATAATCTCAGTATTCATCTGTTACTGCTGCTGGCTGACAGAGAACATCCTGCAGCCACACTGCTGAACACTCTCACCATCGACAATAGGGGCACATCCAAACTTCCATTTGAAAATTCTCTCTTGATGGTGTTGATGCTCAAACTATACCCAGAAGCTGTTGAAGACATGAAAGAGGCATTAGAATTGGCTAAAACTGGGCCAGGTCCATCCTAAGACATCAACAGCATAGGCTAGCAGCAGCAGCACCTAGAGTGTTTCCTAATATAATTTATGTTACTTACACAGCAAAACCTTCAAGGGCAATTTGGAAATGAGAGATTTCAGTATTTCTCCATTGTCTGTGGAGAGGGTGCAGGAAAACAAGGCTTAATGAGGTGCCTGTTATAAAGAATTATGGATCCAGGCTCGACTGCCTACTTTGGGACAGGGGCAGCAGATCAGGACATTACAGTGCATGTGGGGCTTCTTAAGATAAAATACCAAAGAAATTTTGTTGGTCCAGGCTGAAGAATTTTTACTTCTGCTTATATTTCGAGTGGCCCATGACCCAACAGGCCCAAGCACACCACACACTTGGATTCAGTTCATGGCTGTGCTTTGTCAGATTCAGAAACTACATTCTACCAGTGATTGGATTTGGCAGATGTTTTCTAAAAGCTCTGTCACATGCCCAACATGTCAACCACGCTGGCAGGTGCTGTTTTCCCTCCAGGACAGGTTTTTCAGCCTATGCAGAGCTTTGTGCCAAAGCAGCCAGCCTGTAGTCCTGTGACTGCAGCAGAGATACACCTCAGGGGAGCCACAGGTAAGATGCTTTCCTCCCCAGTCTTATCCATTTATTTTACTAGACAAATGGATTAACTAACTCTGAAGTACTAAAGGTCTCCTTGGGTAGCAAACTGCCCTTAACTTCACCAGTTTCTATGAGAACTGACATTACTCAGTAACTCCCCAGTTTTGTTCAGCACCTTGCAGTACTATGTCCTAAAGGATTATCATGGGTGTGAATTCAATACAAACAAAGCAAGACCCATGGCATTACGAAAATTCTATCACAGTGTCCTGGGATGATTTTATGCTCTGTATTTCCCTATCGTCTACTTATGCCCAGGAATGGGTCCTGTAACCTTGAGCTAGCAGGGAGAAATAGTCAGAGAAGCCTGGCATGCTTTGTTTTTATATCTTTGAGATAAAGAGCAAGTTTTTTTGTTTTGTTTTATTTCCCCAGTAGTCTGTCTGGCTGTGAGTCAGGACAGGGGGGTTTTTTTCTCCTTCTTGCTGGGATTGCAGTCTCTTTTGGTTTTTTCCCCCTCTTTTTGGACTGTTCGGCTTGTTTTCTTTCCTGTCCGGAATATCGGACCATCTGTGGGGGAGACAGTCAGCGGGACCCTCGCCAGAAGCTGCCAGACCCCCTGACCCAGCTGGGCCGAACCTTCAGGAGGAGCCAAAGCAGAGAAAGGAGAGACTCTAAAATCCACCATCTTTCTCCACAGCAGAGAAGGTTTACTGTCTGATATTATTTTTTTTTTCCTTGTGCCTGCGTGCACCTTGCTTGTTAAATAAACAGGGGTTTTTTTCACTTTCCTCCAAGAAGATTTTCTTTTTGAACTGTGGCTGGGGGAGGGGCTGAAATTCTGCCTTTTAGAGGAGACACCCTTTCGGAGTCTCCTCACAAATTTGTCTCAAACTGGGACATGCAGATATATCTTTTAAAGGTATGACAGAAGCAAATGCAATCCATTACAAAGTACGAGAGAAAATTAGACAACCTTGTCTTGACATTCACTTCTGTCAGAAAGATCACACATGGGAACAATAAATCCGTAGTTCATATTAACTAACTTATGAGCATTTTGTTAATTATAGAGAGATGACCTTCCTCAGAGCCGCATCTCCTGGTCTTGAACACCTGCAGGGATGTGGGAACACCCACAAACTCTTTGCACAAATTATTCCAGTGCCTCTCTACCCTTATATTACAGATTTTCTTCTTAACATCTAATCAAAATCTACCTGTCTTCAGCACAGGGCCTTGGGAAATTTAACATTTTTATGTATTTTTTCATCAATACAGACTTGGCACAGAAATGTACTTAAGATTCCAAATTACACAAAAAAGGTCTAAGCACTTGTGAACATAGAATCATATCATTTGGCAAAAAAGTAGGGGACAATATAATTCCCCCTTGTCCTAGCACTACAAACCCTTGTAAAAAGCTTGTCTCCAGCCTTCTTGCAAGCTCCCTTTAGGTACCACAAGGCTGCATCATTAAAATTCCCCCTCTGACTGACAGAGAGTGATCTACATAGCAAGATCTCATATGTTTTTATTCCTTTCACAAGGTAAAACAGGACAGTTATTAGTGTAGTCTGAATATTTATAAATAAGATAATGATAGCTTGAGGAAGTTCCCTATTTATTAGATAATAATATTAATTTTCAGACTAATTTCTGAGGCCAAAAGCTTTACAGTTTAGTAGAGAAGGATAGGATTAGTACAGGTAAATTATCAAGAAGTAACCTCAAGCTATTAGTAGGATGAAATTTTAATTAAATAATCAATTTCAAAGACATTAAAAAGACTTACAAAAATGAGTCATCAGATTAGAAAGGAAAAGTTTAACACTTAGTTTAAAATCTAAGCCTATTTTTTTACTTATTTTCTGTTGTTCTTGTCCTGTTTTCTTCACATTTTCTGTGTTTTCCTTTGCTTTTGTTCTCTTCCATTCTCGTTTCTCTACTCTTCAACTTCAGCCAAGCCCTTTCTGGCCCAGGAAAATGCAATATACTTGGAATCACATATTCACAGAATGTACTTTGTTCTAAACCTTCTCCTAAAGCTGTCTGCTTTCACTGACAATCATGCAAAGCCTCTGGGCAACAAGATTTTCTAGTTCCTTCATAACACCATTTTTAGATATGTAAAATGAAAAATATGTGAATATTTCTTCATTATTTACCGGCTGAGCTGGCATATAAAGGCTAGAAGATTTCCAATTAAGACAAAATACTGCCAACAAAAGAACACATTTGCAAAGCATTGGTCACCTGTAGATCTTACAGTACTGTAAAAAGAAGAATCAATATTATTAGTCTCAAATGCCAGGCCAAAGCTGGAAGAACAAAGTGGGAACATGGCTTTTCAAAAGCCATGCTGAAGACTGGTGACAGGGTTTGGAACAGGGTACTTGACTAAATCATCACACTAATTCCTCATGTCCTATACCAAACAGCCTCTCCCAGCAAAAGTGCTACTTGCTTGGTAGAAAGGCTTAATAAAGGCCAATATGAGTTTTGTATTCTCAAAAGCATGTAAAAAAAATTGAAGTATGTAGCACCAAACATATACACATACATGTATGTGTTGTGTATTATTTATAATTATGTATTTCTCTCTTTCCCAAATGTTTTGAGTATTCTAGATGAAAGGAGATGAAAGATCAGGAGATACCTTAACATCGGGAACACAGGTTACAGCCAAGTAATAAGAAATTCCAGTATCTCTTAGGTATGAGATACTATGTACTGAGTAAATGCACTACTCAAATGCGGCATCACAGTGAAACCTCATCCCTTCTCTAATCCTCTCTCACTCAGCTCTCCCTCCAGATCCAAACATTGCCTCAGGCAAAACTGGTATAGGTGTGCAACAGTATCTCTACAACCTTTGTGTTTTGACTTTTGACAATTGTCCTGGACAATTCAATTAAATCTTACTGATGATACACTTAAACAGAAATAAATATAGTTTATTTCTGGAATAGTTTATACTTGTGTTTTGAATGTTTATTTGCCTTTTTGCTGATTTTCAATTTTTAATCATGTGCAATGACACACTATTTTGAAAGGTGCTGCTAAACTAAATTTATTCCCTTCTCTACATTCTATTAAATGAAAAATACTAAGAGATCTCTTGGAACATTTTTTTTTTTTTTAGAAAAAATCAGTATGTTTTGCCTGTGAAATTATATTTACTAAGGTATCTAAAGATTTTTAATGGTCCAAGTGTTGTCTGAACTCCTAAATAGCTCCTGTAATTTATATCATGGATACTCTTGCTTATTTGGATAAAAAGTTATAAACTAGCTATGATTTTAAAAATTATTATTATATAAATTAATATGAAAAGGCAATATAAATCACTTAGTCAAAATATTCTAAATTATGAGGCAAAAATATAATAAATTAATGGAGTATTAGAAAACCATTACATAAAATGCTCTAGGTATGGCATAATATTGCAATTAACACTGCTGGCATTCCACTTAACTAGGGCAATTTAATGCAATGTATCTATGTTAAGTGCTAAAAGATAGCCGAGATTGGTACAGACTACAGTTTGAGATATTAATTGATTGCAATAAGAAATGAAGTAACAAATAAAAATGTTATTGCAATCACCCTAGGTATGGTGTGGGGGCATTTGTTCTTGACCACAGCTGCCTTTCCATTTGCTTTGGTTTCTTGTCCCATTCTGCACCTTCCTGGCTTAAGTCGCTTGTGCAGCCATTGCTGGTGCTGGCCCTGTTTCACCTGAGGGCACCTGCAGGAACTGTTCTGGAAATGGATGTAAGAGCACCTAGCTCTTAGCTGCCTTTTTGGAAGGGTCTCAGGCCTTCCTCCTCTTGCACCATTGGACCAGCGAAGAACTGGCATGTCCTGGGAGCTCTAGAGTTGCTGAATTTATGTGGGCTCCTTGGTGCTGCCTAAGTCCGGCTGTTCCCCTGCATGCCACTCACCCAGGGCACGTAAAACAGCTCAGCCCTGCACACATGCACTGCATTTGGTGCTTCCAGGATACACAATTGTTTTATTGCTCCTCTTCTGAACAGCAATTAGCCCAATGCTTCCAACAGGTAACCAATTCATTGTTTGTATAAAAGTTCATTTTCTCACTGTGTGAGAAATGAGAATGAGTGTGCCATTAACATGTATTTATTGTTATAAAGCTGCTCTGCGCATGTGCAGTGGACTTATCATATGGGATAAGATAACCTGCAGTATACAGTTCTCTCCTCTGTGACACTGGGAGGTTACAAAATGAGCCACAGCTCCAGAATAAGCTTCATCTGGACTCAGCAACAAAACCAGCAGAGTTTGATAACCCATCAAAATTATTTAAACACATTTAAAACAAAAGAGAGTAGACTGAAGCACTTGGCTATCATTAGGAGGTGAATAAGGAGCTGTAAGGGATGCAAAGAATTAAATGAGTCTCTGCATCTACATTAAAAGTCTATGGGAATAAGTATCTATGTATGCTTAAAGCTGCTCTACAGTTACATCTTAAAAACTCATTCATTTAAGAGCTCTATGAGGAAATCGACTCTGGTTACCCCACATAAAACCAATGAATGTCTGTTTACGGTATAGAAAAGAGAGCAACGTGCTAAGGATGTCTGAAAACACAGTACTCAACAACCAAGCCATTCATAACCTATGCTAGGAAAGAAGAAACATACTTGAAACTGCAATAAAGGCTCCCCATTTCATACAAATTGCTCCTGTTCTTGTGCAATAGTTCTGACAGTAACAAGCAATCCACAGTGACTCATCCATTTAGCAATTTGAGCAAAGAAGGCATAAAAGGAAATGGAACTAGTCACATAAAATCATGTTCTTTCCAAAGTCTCTCAACTGCAAACTTCTAAAGAGGTTTTCTCAGTTTTTATGATGTTTTTTCTTTACTCTCCATGGCACAAGCCTTGGCTGAACCCAGCTAACTCTGAGTTCCTGACTATGTGCACTCAATAACTTGCCCAACTATTGTTATTTTCATGAAGGGAACACCAGCTAGGTAGTAGCAGTACTTCGTGCTATGTTTGCTGTTCTTTCACTTTTCTGACACGTGTCAACCTTATCCCACTCCCTTTAATCAGCTTCCTTAGATCCTCCCCACACATATTCTGACAGACTTTGTGAACTTCACTGTGCCATTTCTTGTCCGTAATGTATTTATCTGATTTGTTATCTTGTGAGCAAGCCTTGTTCATGCATTAAATGCCATCTGAGAATGCGGGAACGACTCATGCTCAAAACTTTGCTTTTACTGGCAAGTTAATATCTATTCAGAAATTTAAAAACAGCAAACAATACTTTGGTTTTAAGATACTCACTGTTCAGGGTTCCTGCACTTTTCATCCTGCACTTGAAACTGGATCTGTCAGTCAGCAAAGTGTTAGAGTATAACCTCTTACTTTACATATTGGACCCACAGGATTTATTTTTGTGGCTAAACACCTGGATCCCATGTTGCAGTCCAGTGCTGAGGTTACCCTCCATGCCTGTACACCATTCTCAGTTTACATTGCTGAATGCCCCTTTTCCGCCAAAGAAAATGAAAGCTACTATTTTGAGCTTTTCCTCAAAGTCTACTCTTTCACTCCAGCAGTCCCTCCCTTTTGCTTCTCACTGAATCAATCTTAGCTATCAGAAAACTTAGAAAATCTTAAGTGAGGGGTAGCTGTGAAGTAAGCAGGAGGCAGCAAGCATGGGAGCTGGCAAAGGGCAGAGAGATAGGAATGGCAGCTACAGGAAGGATAGAGTTCATGAACCTGTGAATTATAGGAGAAGGGCATGAACCAGAAAATTAAGAAAAAGGCAAGTTCTTCAGTCACCTCAAAAAGTTGCTGCAGTTCTAGAGGAAGTGATTCTGGGACAACCTTTTCCTCATATGATCAGCACAGGCAGTTTGCAGCATTCCCTGAGGACCTCAGGACTCCTCATTTCTTTCTCATCTAAGGAAACTGCACTATTTACACGTCATCCTCTCAACAGCCCAGATGGTATAATTATAGTATCTGATGATAAAAGAATTCTTTGGATAATATCTTTTTCCCTCCTACTTTAGGGAAAAGAAGGTATTGGTTAGATGACCATTATTCTTGTGCAGCTGCATCTAAAGCTAAGCTTTAACTGCTCTACACAGAAAACAGAAACATCAGGCACCTCCAGAAGAATGCTCTCTCTGAGATTTTAGCTTAGGAAGACAGCTTGTTTTAGCAGCATCTAGATAAGCATGTGACAGTGACAGGGTACCCTCTGTGCTCTGCACACAAATTGTTGTCAGCAACTGTCTTTGCCTGAAAAAAATACTTTTGACAACTGAATAAATCAGCCAGATCATAATAGATATATTACTTCTGTTTTACACACCGGGGACTAAGGCAATTGCCTGAGGCCAGCAAGTTACTGTAACACAGCTGGAAACGGAATCTTGTATCTTGAGTCCCCTGCAAATAAATAAAAAAAATTACCCTTCCTCTAAGAATCTCACTAAAAGATATTATGCAGCTATTTTTCTGCATCTATGGTGCAATAAAGTATGCACCTGTAAAGATGGAGAGAGAGGGGGAAGGGCTTATGGGAACCATTTATGAATAGCACAACATCTCTATAATGTCATGACTTGGGGTTAATAATAATAAAAAACTCCAACATTTCAGAACTAGACTCAAAATTTTCCACATATCTCAACTAATATGTCTCTGGTAGCATCAGATTCACATTACGTATTGACATCATCGACACTATGTGTTCAATTTATGTTTGTTCTCATTTAAAATGCTTTGCAGCTGTTGCTGTCATGCTTTTATGCACACAGCATGTTAAGTATTCTTATCACCCATATGCCAGCTTCTCTATTATTTTAAGAGATTTTGGGAAATCTGTTTAGGGCCTAAACCAAAGCTCAAAAATCACAAATAAGCCCTAATATTCTCATGTTCTGCACATGCTACAGATTAAGATCTTATGAAATCTCAGCTAAAGGAAATATTGTGTCTGTACGGTTGAACACACTAATTCTGTGTCATATGTCAGTCTTGTAGGTTTCAAACACTGACAGAAAAAAAGGAACAAAACCCCCTATATTTTGCATTCTCTGCTTGTTCACTTTCTTGTCATAGGTCTCTTAACTGTAGGCTAAATACTGGCAGAGAAAAAACTTTTATTATCATGCTGGGTATGAAAAACTTGCAAACTAAGTCTAAGGGGTTTTTAATGTATTTCAAGTAATCTTAGAATTTAAAATTTTTATGTATTTTTTCATCAATACAGACTTGGCACAGAAATGTACTTATTATTCCAAATTACACAAAAAGATCCAAGTACCTGTGAACATAGAATCATATCATTTGGCAAAAATGTAGAGGACAATATAATTGAAAAGAGCACATTTTTCAGTATCATGAACTGTTTATGTGCCTACTGAACAGATTTGGTTGTACATTTAGTAGCATATTACCATGGAGAAAATTTGTTTAAGCATTGTATTTTCAGAGAGATAAAAGTATGAATTGATCTGCACAAAATTATCAACAACCCCTTTGTATCCCCCTTTACTCCTATGTATTACACATATTCAAGATGTATCTATGGGATGTGCAATCCCTCTTTCCTTCCTGGTACAAATATTGATCCCAATAATGAACAAAGAAGTATTTAAACTCAAGAGAACACACTTGCTAAATAATAAATTCTAAAATTGATAGCCTAATCATTAGGTTTTGTAGATTAATTCAAAAAGCCTTTGGATGAATATGAAATATGGTTGAAAACATTCCACTTTAAGAAAGAATTTGCCACTTCACAATACACGAATAGTCTCACATTGCTCGTGTAATGCTGTGTTCCAGTGACAACTGAACATATTTCTACTCCCACTGAATTAATTTAATCCAATTTCTCACCTCAGATGTAGCTGAAGACAGTTTAAGCCATGTTTTACTTTACACTAAAATCTAGAAGTGATTCCACTGTCACTTACCTAGATTTATCACAAGTGGTAACTAGCAGTGAGCAGACCAAAGAGTTTTGACGTAATGATTAAAGAATTTATTTACTCTTTTCATGGATTAGGATTAGTCACAGGCCAATTTGCAGAATTGCATGAATTCTGAAAAAAGACTTTATGAGACTTAATCTTTCCAAGAAATAATGTTGCAGGTGAAATTCAAGATATAAACATTAATAAGTATATAAGGAAGAAGAGTCATTAACTTGTACAATGTTCCCCACTGCTAAAGTGAAATTTATGGGGTTATAAAGGAAATTACATATTTATCAAATTACAGTCTTCTCTGCTGGATCCCCTGGAAGCCCTATGATTAATGCTCTGGTTCTCTCCTTCTTTACATCTATAATCTATATTCAAAGGCCCCTAATGCTGCAGAGTCTCTCTGCTAAGATCCAAAACTTGCTGAAATCAAACTGATCATCTGTAGCACCAGGCTGAAGAAGCCACACAGAGGTAGCCTGAACTTCTCTGCAATATGTGGGGTCTATCTCCAGACCCTCTGGGGTTTAGTTTCATGACAGTTAAGCAGCAACACTGCAATCCTTTAGTATCTTCAAGAAGAAATTGCATTAGTTCAGCATAGCATGAGTGGCTATTCCTACGATGGTCCAGAGTTTAAAGCCAGCAACATTCAACCGTACAGTAAGAAGAAAGCTAAAATATTAATTAGTTGCCATTAAACCAGTTTCTTGCTTTCCAATATGAATATCCTTCTTGATTTCAGAGACAGGTGAAGACATTTTTGATTTTCACACATACGTCAAAACGTCTTGCAAAACACTTAAAGCATTGCATGAAATAGAACTCACATTTATTTCCAAAAATACTTTCTCTTCCTTTCTGACAATCAGTTGTTCAGAGATTTTTTGAGGCAAAAGTTGCACCTGAATGACCCTGCTTATGAAGTCTGATCAATGCTATTGTGACTTTGTACCCATTATACTTTCAATTTCTACAATATCCTGTAGCAGTACATTTGATAATTTTACTATATTGAGTGAAAAAACCCAACTTCCTATTCTTTATTTAAATACATTATCTGAAAATTTAATTAGATGATCTTTCTGTGGCATAAGGAACAGAAAATTGTTATTGTTCTCTATTAATTTTCCTTATTCCTTTAAATGATTTTAGTCCACCAGCACATTCTGAAGAACAATTTTTCTTGGAGCTGAGTATTTTTAATGTACATTTTCCTTGGTTCAAATCTCTCTGACTCTGATTTCTGTAATCTTTCCATATATCTTTTCAGGTCTTTTTTAAAAAGGGGATAGATAACCAGTAATCCAGACACAAGCATGATGCACATTTATACAATGGTATAGTGGTATTTTCAATTTTCTTTCCTAATAATATATTTGTTGTTTATTTTGAGCTTAGTTTTTTTTATAGTACTAACCAAATGGACAACCAAATCTATTTTAAGCAGTACACCACTATAAGGTAGTACAGCTTTGTGCATGCATAGTATGTATTTATACACACCTGTCAACATAGTTTTTCCAGCTCTTTTATCACCCAATTTGTTCCTATTATATGATTAGGTTTTTAATTTTGATTATCTTCAGAAATTGTTTAGCACTAGTGCATGTATTTTTAAAAGACTGTCTGCACAGCACAAATGCCACAACAGATTTATTTTGGATCTAACAAGTACCTGCCTGGCGCTATGAAAGTTTAATATTTCTATTACCTGTTTCTTAGCTTTTAATGGCAAGTAATGTATTGAAAATTCTTCCCTCTACTTATGTAACAATTTAGTATCTTTTAGAGGCCATGTACCTTGCTGGAAGCTTTATTGTCCTTAACCACATTTCTAATTACACTTTCAAAAATGTAACAGATTTGTGATGCATAAGTTTGCTTTGGAAAAGCTACACTGATATTGCTCAATACATCTATCTTAAATGTCTATTCTTACTGGTTTTTTATTTTTTTATTATTTTTTTTTAAATCAAGAATGGATATCCTTTTTTAACTCAAGGACTTGTTTATAGCTCCAAGAATTCCTCCTAGAAGTCTTTTAAAAATTGACACCACATTTGTCCCCTTTCCTTCATGTGCCTACCCTTAACAACAACATATTCACACTTTTGAGAATTTCATACCTGAGTTCCTTGAAAACCCCAGAATGAGTACAATTGAGACCGGGTGATTTATTGCTATTTGTTTTATTGATCCAGTCAAAAGATCACTTGTATGACATTTCAATTTAGGATATTTCTTGATTAATTACCAACAGATAATGGATCCAGCATGAAAATCTCTAATCTCTTCTGTAATAAACATAGATATAAAACACATTAAACTTCTCTACTACAGCTTTTTCAAAGATCCAAAGGATCTTTGAAAGATCCTTTTGCTGCTCTGCTATCTGCCAGCACTACTAGCACGCTACCAGCTTCCTGCCTGCTTGTGACATGTTTTAGAAATATGCATTAATGAAGACTTACAGGTCTTAGAAAGTAGTTCTAAGTATATAGGTCTTAGAAGTTATAGTTTGGGTATTTTCTCCTTATTATTGTATTATGTCTTGCTTACCATGGTTTGCCGTCTTTACTTCTGGGGGATGGATGAGGGATGCTTAATTTTTTATTTTTATTTTTTATTTTTTTTATTTTTTTTTTTTAGGGCTAGGAAGTTCCTTCAAGTTTGGTAGGGGATTGTTTTTACTTTTAGAATTAATGCCAGAACTTAGCTCTTTTCTTGTTTGATCCTTTAGACAGAATCTGCATTTGGAAGTTATCTTTTATTTCTAACACTTTTCTTTAACTACATGATCTTCTTCCAGGCCTCTTAAAAATCTTTTGATTGAAGTAATAATCTGAATATGGTTATACTGCCTGCATAAAGCCTCCAGACATTTTGTAATTTTGACATGTCTTAACTACTTTCCTCCTTTCTATACAGCTTATCTTTTTCCATGTCATGTTACTGCAAGGGAGTTTTTAAATTTTGCTTTGTACGTGTTCTCCAATGTTTTCCTAAAAAAAAAAAGTAAAAACACATGCAAAGAATTCCAAGAGAAGTAGTAGACCAGGAAGTTGGTCAGCCAAAGGTTGGACCTAAATAGCAATGTATATGTACTTTTGGTATGCTAAGAGTACAACTAATACAATTTACCATTTCTGTTTTCAGAATGTATTTTATTTTTTGAAAGTAGAAAGTAGGTTCTTCACTCACCTGGAACAAAATTTGTGTACTATCCAAGAATCATATCTATGAAACAAAATAAGGCCTGCACAGCTTCTCACAAACTAAATGGCTACTTCTTTCCCTGTTGCAGTGTGCTCTGGCCAGTTTTGGTTTATCTCATGGCCAGGCTCTCCTATCTCCGTCCCGCCCCCCAGAGGGCTCTGTATTGCACAATCCTATACAAAGCCCGCCAATTTCAAACCACTCACTCCTTCCCTATAGGATGTTATACCCTCCCCCCGTCCCCTCTTGTCAGTATTTATGTAACTGTAACACGCTCTGCCAGCGCTTCCCCAGCAGAACCCCAGTGATGAATAAACCATGTGGGAAAGCCCCTCTGCTTGTCTCTCCTTCTTCGGCGCGCCTGTGACCACCGGTGGAGTGGGTGAAACCTTGCAGGAACTTTGCCAGCCCTCCCGTGCCTTCGGAGCAGCCCAGCAGCCCCTGGAACCGCGGGCGGACGTTCGGTGCCCCCACCAGAGGCACTGCGGCATTTGGCGCATCAATGTGGAGCTTGTGGACCCCCTGACCACCGCCCGC
>VYZT01009305.1:45715-65677 GCA_013400735.1 Pomatostomus ruficeps | reverse complement strand
AAACCCCCGCAGCCCTGGAATTAGCTACATCTTGTCAGAGGAATTTTGAAATTGTACAGCTGTTATCCCACGACTAGAGATGTCCCTTCCCTTCCACTAAAAATATATTCATTACTGCTCCAGACAAACACCTCCCGACATTTCCCCCTCCCTCTTACCCTCTGGGGATTCCCATGCAAGAAGCTTTACAAGGCTTTGGAACAGCACTCAAGCCAAGCAGCTTTCCAGCTGCGGTGTATTGTGCTGGAATGCATGTCCCTAACACCTTGCTCAGTATCTCCAGGGGTTCAGACAGAAAGCTCACAGCATCTCGTGACATAGTCAATGGCTTTGTGTTGGCCAGGTACTGACTGAGAAGTGTTAGCTTGTTTAGGAGAGCTTAATTTCTAGGATCCACAAGGCACCTCTGACTGACTTGGCTGGGGTAGTGCTATAGTCCAGATGGGCTTTCCTGGACTCTTTCCCTTTATCCACTTGCAGATCTCATTGAAGACTCTGTGTCCATCGTTGTGTACTTCGTCTCAGCATCTTTCCAGGCTCACAGCAGCCGGGCCAGAGCCACTCTCAGTGCTGCGGAGCTCTACGGGGTAAGTGCAGGGCTTCCCGGCCACATGCCCTTACCCTGTGAGTTGCTGGCGCCATGCAGGAGACACAACCTGCTGAAAGGAGCTGGTCACACCTGCAGCCCATGTTCTGCAGAGCTGTCAGGTGACTGTGCAGCACATCTGATGTGTCCAGACAGCACTGGATTGTCTGTGCACCAGCAGTTCTCCTGCTTCCTGGAAATAACACACTTGCTACACAACTTCTACTTGTGAAATTCCAGACACAAAGGACGTTAGTGCAGAGCACAGGGATGCTCATGGTGGCGCTGGGTGGGGGGATAGGGTCACCTGCCTCCTTAAAAAAGTGAAACTGACTTTTAAAAACACATGAAAATGTGAATGTTTTTCCCAAAACCGTTTCACCTGCCCTGCTGCTCTCCCAGCCACCCAGCTGGCAAAATGACTGCAGAACAGCTGCCCTTGGAGAATGTACCGCTCCTCTGGGCTGCCTAGAGTAACTGGGCTGTGGATGTGACATTTCTGGGTGCTTGGACTAAGGTCTGTGTCCTGGAGACAAAGATTCCTGTACAGAGTCTGTGTGACGGGGTAAAGACAGAGCTGGTGTTCTGTCCACAGAGTCTTCAGGGAGAAGTTAAAATCTTTCAACACATTGCATGATATGCAGTTGGCCTAACTCACCATCACAGCATCCAGCCATCCTGGTGCTTATCTTCCAAACCCTCCTCTGGTGGACAGCACCGCACATCCTCTGCCAGGTGTGGAGCATTTCTCAGACACCTTTACTGCATCACCAAGATGTGCTCAGCTGAGGGCTTTGATCTGAATTCCAGCAGTGCTCAAAGGTGTTTAACAAATCACTACGAAGTGCTGCTCACTAAAGACACCCACTCAACAGCCCACAGGGACAGGACCAAGCAGGATATTCAATCGCTATTACATGTATCTGGAAATGAGAGACACTGGCAATCCCAGATCACCCAGGAAATCTGTGGCAGGGCAAGAAATCAAACCAAGACCTTCACATGTACCAACTAAACAACCTTTCCCAAAGCCCTCAGTCAGGAACCTTTCTCCCCTGTTGCTGGTACTAACTGGTCCTGGTGCTTATCCTTGCTATGGAGATGGGGAGGTGGGATCCCACAGGTGGGCACAGGTGCCCAGCATTATTTCTCCTCTAAACAGCAGAAGCAGCAATGATGGGCACACACAGTTCTGCTGCTCGTGACATAATCAGCCTCCTGAATAAAACCTTGGTAACAGCAAGTGCAGGTCGTGAAGCCACTGCTTTCAAAGCCGTGCCCATGTTCAAAGAAGGAGGGGAATTACTCTTTTCTCACACTAGGCTGAACCTGCCCTAAATCTATTTAGCATGAGCATGTGTAGGAAATACCTGCCATAAAGTCAAAAGGTTTATGGTGAGCAGGGACATATGAGCACATATGGCTCAAAGTGACAATAAAACATTAAGTTTCCCTGATTCACTGGTTTAGATGTTCACATATGCACATTTCAGAAGACAGCCCTTGAGAATTAAAGCAACTACTGAAACAGGCTGTCCTCAGCACAAAGGTCCCTTGCACATCCTACACTTTATTCTGGGTTGGTGTTCATCTCCCCTATTCTTCCTTCTCCAGACATTGAGAAGCCAGTTCTTCATGTCCTCTGGCAGAAAAACATCCCAGTGCCACATGAGAGCTTCAGTTAAATCACCACCACATGGGATAAATCAGTCTCAAAGTTCCAAATGTCAGGGAGCTGCACCTCAATAACGTTTCCCCAGAGAAGCACTGCAGCAGCAAAAGCAGCTTTCATCAGAGGAAAAGGCCTGCAGTTGGCACTGTACGACCTGCATGTTTTGTGCCTGAATCCAGCACAGAGAGCAAGCAGCAACCTCAGTAACCTCAGAAAACTTTTCTGTTTGGCTGCAGGAAGGAAAACTTCCCCTCTCTTTCCAGTGTGTTGGAGCTACCTGTCCTTCCCCTGGGAATATCTCTGCACAAATGCGTGCACAGGAGCACGTGGCTGGGCACGGTGCCCATGGAGCCTTTACTGGCACCGCAGAGCCTGGAAAGCAGCAGCTGTTCTTGGCCCAGGGCTGCATCCTGGGTCTCGGACTCATGGCCAGTTTTGTTCAGAGCACCTGGGGGTTTGATATCAGCCAGTGCAGGTTTTCAGGGACCTGCCATGTGAGAGAGCTCATTTTGTCCTAAAGTGAACAATGGCTCGGGCTCCTTTCCTTGGGAGTGCCTTACTGCCACTTGCAGAATGTTACATTTGTATAAAACCTGGCCGAATTCAGCAAAGCGCTTGAGAACTTGTGGAAAATTTACCAAATTCTACAAAATATTTTAATTGTTTGAAAGGCAGAACACATAAGATATTCACAAATTAGTTTTCATCCATTTTAAAATTTCACCTATAAATGTCTTTTCTCATTGCAGTTTTTTGGAGGAGGGTCTCTTCTACACAGAAAAATAATTTCAAAGGTAACTAATAATGTACTGAAGCATCCAAAACCAAGCAGTATCACAAACCCCACTCTTTCTGTCTTCTTAATACTGACAGTTCATTTCTGTGGGAATACACATCCACGTATGCAGTTACCTTCCTTGGGACAAATCAGACATGAAATACTTAAAGAGAAAGAGAAGAATAAAAAACAGGTTTGGCCCTTTTTGGTTTCATTAGATTGAAGGAAGTCTGTTTTATTAAAGATGATTCAGCTAATGAATATTAGGAATACCTAATGGTACCTTTCATGTCCTCCTGTGAGGAGGGGAAGGGGCTTTCCCAGGTATTAAAGGATGGGGTGAAAACAACACACTGTTAGTAGTAGAACGTTCCTTCAAAATGTTTGGCCCATTTTTGAGACAAACAGGTATTAGAAAAAGAAAAATCATGAGGATGTGGGCAATCTAAATTATACCACATTTCCCTCTCCAGATAACCAGCTTTCACTTTCTCAGCGTGTCTGAGGCTATAAATCTAATGCTTATTCATCCATAAATTCTTAAGGGGAAAGAAAATTGACAAGTTCATCACTCCTGCTGCGAAAGGACAAACCAGCAGAGGACAGGGAGGAGGAGGAACCCATAGATTTACCTGTGGGTCTCTGCATGCAATCAATCCCTCCCTTCCTGAGGCGGAAGAGGGTGTGCTCTGTTTTTTCCAAAACAAGATAGTGAAACCGGTGTCGTACCCAGCACTGATGTAGTCTGGTTTTTTGAAGAGACTCTTTACCTTGCCTGTTCCAGGAAATTACATTTTCAAGACAACATAGTTACAGTGATAGCCCAAAAAGTGGGCAGAAATCCAGATTTTTAAAAATCCCTTTCTGGACAAGTCATCCTGTAGCAATAAGAGTGCTTAAACTGTCAGCAGAAGTCCTCAGAGTTAGCTCATCAGAGATGAAATGAAGATATTAGCCCTTCCCAAAATCATTTCAGAGGCAACCCTCAGGGGCTACTCTACATGTTTCCTTGTACTATTTATCATTATTTTGGTTTATAAACTGAAATCCTCTATAGCAGAACTGTAGAAAAGTGGAGCCAGTCCAGTTGATAGGTAACTAATATCGACAGAGTTCTCTCTGCACTGGAATGGAACAGTTATTCCTTACAACTACATCAAAACTAGAGGCTGTAACAGGGTTATAGACCAATAGGGTTTGGAAACTACCCAGTAAAGGTAATGTTATAGCAGCACAAACCTGCTGAGGTGAGGCTTCAGGAGAGACTTGGCTGCACTGGTCCACATGGAAAGGAAATTTTTCTGCTCTCCAGGGCTCCCATTCTGGTTTTGAATGGAAGGTTTGTGTTAATTGACATAAGTGCTGCATGACCAAAGTATTCAGAAGAGACGGAAGTGAATTGCACAGATCAGCACTCGTGATTTAAGCTCAAGAGTGAGGATGTCCAAAAGCTCAAACTGAAGAGCACAAAAACCAGAAATTTGTTCCATTTTTGCAGCCACATTGGTTGTTCAGGAGAGGAAGGCAGTCTCTCCATTCCTGAGAGCTGCATCCTCCTACGGACAAGACAGGAAGGAAGGAGACTACTACAATTCTCCTGCACAGCCTCTCCAGGGGCTTCCTCTCCATCTCTGGAGCTCAGTGAATGAGTCGGAGCATTGTCGCAGAACTGCAGCACTGCCTTGTGTCCATGGGCAGATGCAGCCTGTCACACCAACGTGCTCCTGGAAAACTGAACTGAGCAGCAGCCCCTGGTGTGTGGCAAAATTTACCCTTGTCCCATGTCAGCCTCCCTGGTCGCACACCAAGTAGCAGCCAGTCTTAGTCATTAAAATGTCCTTTTCTTCCTCAAAACTGCAGAGACCACAAAATCACCATCTGCAGGTGTGGGCTGGGACAAGCCTCCACCTTGACCTGCATATGCTGTGCTTCCAGAGGCAGTGCCTAAGCCAGTCCAGCTCTTCCCAAGGCCCATTGGTAGCCTGCTGCTTGTTCTCCCTTCACATTTAATGGACCCCTGAGAGAAAACCCCACCTCCCTCCAGCCCTGCTGCTACAGCTTCAGGCAGAACCCCCCTCCTCCCCACAGGGAGAGGGACAAGCTGACCTCACCCCCTTTCTGCTGTCCACCTTCCCAGGGATCCTTCTGGTGCCACTGGCTGCAGCTCGGGGCACAGGCTGCCTAAGTACGGAATGGCAGCTCCCAGGCAGCGCCTCTGTGATGCCATGGCCACACACCATAGGAGAACAGAGAAGAACAGCAAAAGGAAGCAACCAGAAAATCCAGCAGCCAAGGCAGACTTTAGAACCTAGAAAAGTTTTTTTCAAAATACAAGAGAAAAAGCACTGATCCTCATTTAACTTTTCCTTCCTTGATTCATCTCCAGACCTGTGGTTTTTAGGGATATCGAGCCCCCCCCAGCCCAGCCCAGCCCGTGCTTACCTGAGGGGTATTCGGATGGCAATGATTCTGTCGATGGCGATAGCAAGGAGGCTGAAGATCGAACTCTGAGTCAAGACCAGGACAAAGCAGGCAATGAAAAGGCAGCCATAGAAGAAGGCACAGAAGCCAGTGCTGATGGTGATGGCAAAGGGGATTGCCAGCACACCCACAGCAATGTCAGCAGCAGCCAGGGACACCACAAAATAGTTGGTGACGTTCTGCAAGTTGCTATTCAGATAGACAGCCCAGCAGACCAGGATGTTCCCCAGGATGGCCAGCACTGCGATGATCAGTTCCAGGATGATGTAGGCTATGTCTGAGAGGAAGTCGTCCTTCCCATGTACTAGCATGGTGAGAACAACCAGGCCCAAAGCTCAGCGTTCATATCTGCAGAGCACTGAACAGCCAAGACACCTCAAAGCTGCCTGGGGTCCGTGGAGCCCTTGGCTGCCAGCCTGGGAAGGCTGCTCACACACACATTTTTCTCCCCATAGCTGTTCAAGGACTTTACAGTAGCTGCTGTCAAGAAGAAAAGCCCAGGGTTTGCCAACTCCAGCAAAGTGGATTAACCAGGTGCAGAATAATTCAAACTCCAGCAGACAGACAGGAGAATCTCTCTTGGAGACAGACACTGCTCCCCAGGCCTCAGAGTCCAGCAGGCAGCACAGCACAGCAACTGTACTGTACAGCAGAGTCACCCTGGCTGCGATGCTTTGTTTCCTGTTGGCAATCACCCTTCTAGTCATGGCTTCCTGTCATCTCCATACCTACTAGCAACATCCTCTGGTCCTCTTTTGCACTTTTTTCCCACTAGGACTTGAGAAATATTCTCTTCAGCTGACGCAAACATTAAACTTCTTCACTTGCAGTTTCCTCTAAAAAGAAAAAAACACCAACCATATACACTAAGTAATCAGCTCTATGGAGGAGATGGAAAAAGCAAAATCTCATTAAAGTGGCACAATTAATTGATAACAGATATTAAACAGACCTAGAAGAATATATTATTGGCAAAATTCTCACATTTTGTCTATCCTGAAAGCTGCAGGGCCAAACGCAAGTTCAGGAAGGCAGCATTTCACAGTGGCGATGAGAAACAAGGGACATTTTGTTTTCCAGACTCCCAACTGAGCTGGCACTTCAGCAGCTGCTCCATAGCCCGCCCTGAAACACGAGAGCCCCACTAATTATGTCCTGGCAAGTGCTGAGTCTGCACAGAGGAAAGGTGGAGGAGCCTTTCACACACACCTGTCCCCCTGACTGCAAACACCGTATTTGAGCCGTCACGTGCTGCCCACCCTCATGTGCTTTGCACAGAGCTGCTGCACCGACACCCTGCTCTGCAAGGACATGAACCCTCATTCGCAGGGGGGCTGTACTGCTGGCATGTGTGGGCACTCCTCTGTGGCCATACCTGTCTGGCCTGTGTGTATACAGCACTGGAACCACATCCGCGGCAGGGAGAAGTGTTCAAGGTGTGCCAGACAGGGACATCTTTGGGGACATTCCTGCTGGCCATGCACACTCTTTGCAAGGGTCTCTGCAGGCTCCCCTCCTGCAACTCCATTATTTTTATCCATGTAAATATGTATAAATAAGCAAACCATTTATTCATTATACCTGCACTGTCCATAGTGTTTGTTGCATCCAGGACAGCGTCATTCTTCACCTACAGCCAGCCAGAAACACGTCCACCAAAACACCTCTCCCAGAAATACACCCACTGGCCCGATGCCAAGGTCATGTCTCAGGGCTCCATCTGAGTTCCTGCAGTGCCATGCACACAACCCTGGGACTGAAGCTGATGCTGCTTGTAAGGAAAGAGCCCTGCAGCTGCGTTTCGTATGAGCAGACACACATCACCTGCACACCCTTGCGGGTCACCTTGTGCCTTTGCTTCAGATACGGGTGCATTTCACCACAGTTTCAGCTAAAAATACAGAAGGGAGAACACAGTTCCCTGAGCTTTGTGCCACAGTCAAGAGATAATTGCTTGCTGTCCTCACCTGTCACTTCCAGAGTGGGTTGCGAACCTTATTTAGCAAGCTTTAGCAATAATATTTTCTCATTAATTTAAGAAACAGCTTGATACAGCAGAGGGCTAGGAGAGAGAGCAACGCAGCACTAACTGATGAATCACAGAGCTCAGTTTTGGATGCAACATGAACCTTCAAAACACAAGATTTTTGGGCCCCATCCACAGGTGATCCGGTATGGTTTCACCCATCAGGGTTTGATGCCTTCACAGTTCACTCTGTTTTCAAGTCAGAAACCTAATTTCTCAGGATAAAATAAAAGGGTAAAGACAGTGATAATAAAAGAAAATATGATTAACTTGTGATTCACATCTGATCACAGGAATATAATCTAATTTTAGACCTTTCATTGATTTAGAGCTCTATTGCTAATGCTGCATTTGAAAGTAAAGTGAATGATTCTTGGTGGTTTGGATATGCTTCAAAACCCTTGCTTCTCTCCACCTTCTGCTATCTTGTTTCTCTGTTTTGTTTGCTTTTAGTGGAAGAAATCAATAGAAGAGATTAGTGTGTGATCTAGCTATTAAGAGGAAGATAAAGATCATCCATTTAATCTTTTTTAAAGAAGAAAAACCCCAAAAAGTCTCTATATCACCTATGCTCCTACAGCAAAACCTCCAGTTTTTCACTGACTTCCTAAAGAGGGCTTCTACTTTCTTGGATTTCAGGGATGTCAGTGATATGCCCCTACATCACCCTGCAAGCATCTGCTTGTCCATTACAAATCCCAACAGATTTGTTTCGAAGCAGCAATATTGAAACCTCATCCTCCAGCCCAACTTCCAGGGAAGGGGGTTAGAGTTAATATAAGATAGAAATAAAGATCTGGAGGGAGAGACAACAGAAGGGGCAGGATGAGAAATAAACAATGCTTTGTGCATGAGTGTGAGCAAGAAGGGAGGAAAAAAGACAGGAGAAAGGTGGTAGGAGGAAANTCTGAGTCCCCCAGCAGGACAGGGTCGGACACAGAGTGGGAGCACACACCTTCCCCAGGCTCACACCTTCGCATGCAGGACAAGAGCATGGCCAAACTCCAGAGCCAGGCCAAGTTCAGAGAAATTTAACCAATTACTGTGCCATACTTGGGCCAAAACTACTGCTATGGGAAATAAACCCACTATAACCCCCTCACAAGCTCCTCTGAGACAGAGTTAGAACTGAAGGAATGCCAGTTTGAAAGGAGCCAGCCTGAGAACTGGGCACCTTCATCCTGACGCTCAGAGGATTTACCTAAAGTCCTGCTGTGGTGCTCTTGCCCACCCTGTTTACAGCTCATACACCTCAGTGAAGAGGATCAAAGCAAAATTCCCCCTTTGAGAGCTTCCTTCAGTAGGATCACGAATCCATACTAATCCTAGGTGCATTTTGTTTAACCTGACTCTTTCAATGGCGCATCTCAAACTCCAGCAGGACATGGCGGAAAGGTGCAAACTTCCCTGTGGAGGTTCTGCACATACTAATGGCTCAACACAAAGCTAAAATTTCCTACACCTCTGCATGAGCCTGAAAAAGCACGATGCTGGAATCTGAAGTTTAATGACTACAGCACACACTGTTTTCTGACACAACAGAGCTTTTAACTTTCTGCTTTAACTGTTTCATGACCTGATGTCAAATTTGAATTTTTTATCTCTGAATTTGCTTCCCATCTCCCTACACAAACAGTGGCCGGATTCTTCATCCCAAGCCCCAGCCACTTATCGTGAAGCAATTGGAATGTTATGTCCAGAAAAGGACAGCATGTCCTTCTACCCTCTGCTCTCAGATGGGCCGGAAAACACTCAGAGTTCTGCAGAGCCAGCACATCTCAGGGGAGCAATGGCTGGAGCTAAGCAGGTGTCCCAGCCATGACAAAACAACATTTTGTGTCTGCTTCAGCTCCGCTGAGCAGCCACTGACATTAGAAAAACCAATTATTGGCCACACAACCCCTGCCTCACCTGCTGCTGACAGAATGTGCCACAACCCGGGAGGGTTCATGTTCAACCTGAGCTTACCCAGCTCTCCTCGTTCCTCTCTCACAGTGTCAGCTGCTGTAGTGCTCACCTGGCATAACAAATATCCCTTTAGGAGTATTTGCAACTTGCTTTAAAACAAGAACAGGCTCGGTCTTTCTGCTTATACAGCGAGAAATTCACTGGACAGGGACAAAATGAAATAGGGACCACCTAGAGAAGATGACATAGATCCAGAGGCAAGATGAAATTTATTGTAGAATTGTCTACAAAGGCTCAGCTCAGGTTCAGTAAGAAAAAATTAATTAACAATCTGCTTTACTCACTGGGGAAGTGCATATTTAACATCTCAGGCCCTCGAGGGATCAGCATGGCAAGCTGCTTGACACTTAAGAAAAATAACCTGTATCATTCAACAGGCTGGACAGCTACAATTAGTATTTCTTCATAAGCCCTTGCTTTATTTTGTTAATTCCTTCTTGATACTCCAGGCTATGTTCCGGCCTTTCTCCCGTTATTAAATAAACCTTTTTTATCATTCACAGACTTGTAAAGCTGGTGCTCTGTTCGTTTGTAGTGACTTGGAACACTCTGTTCTCTCTCATATTTCAGTCCCAATGAGAAACTCCTCCTTGAAAATTCAATAAAGCATCTGTACAGCAAGTTCCCATGAAGCAATTCACCAGCAGAGCCCAAGCGAGCTTTAGTTTGCTATCTCCAGTTGACTTTGGACCAAGGTGTTGCCCCTTCTCTCTCTTGAGCGCCAAAAGCATCGAGCTGAGCCCTTGGCCACTGCTTGGTTCAAATCACCCACCTCAGACAAGCTCATCTCCTGCTCTTGGTCCCTCCAGGCTGAGTCCATCCCGGTTTGAGAGGTTTTGGCTGCCCAGGCTCTGGTACGGAGCAGACACACCCTCTGTGCCTGCCAGGCTCGCAGTGCCTGTGACACTTCAATCCGACAGCTCCTCTCGCATATTAGCAAATCTCCAGATGCTCAGCAGCCCTTAGGGCCCCCAGAACTGTCTGTGGGCACTTCAGTGACAGACTGCAGCTTCCCCAGGCTCCAGAGGGGTTGGTTTCTGTGCCTGCTCTAGGATGGGGCAGGAGAGGCAGCAGGCAGCTCACGGGGCCATGGGGGCCTGTCCATCAAGGCTCATTCCACAGATCACAATCTTCATCTCCTTTTCACAACATGACCCTTCCCAGGTACCAGCTACACGCAGATTACCTAATTCCCTTAGGGAAAATCCTTGAATTCACACATGGCCCGTAAGCAGAAAAATTGGTGCTGCTAAATCATTTGTTTCCTACTTTCCAAAGCCTGGAGGGGGAGATGCTTGTCAGTTTTTATCCCCTCTTTGAAATCCCTTCAGCTCAAAGAGAATCTCCCTATCTTTTAAATCAAAGACTCCAAGAGATCTTGTCTCTCCCCACCACTTCAGAGGATCAAGTCACAATAAACGAGCCAATGTGCTCACAGGCAGTACACAAATTTGCAAAACAACTGGGGCTGTAAATCAATGGGAACAGGTGTCCTTTGGGGAGAAGGACAGGGAAGGCAGCAGGAGCACTCCACTGTGTTGTTCAAGGGTTTCCTTTCTGAAGTTCGGCATTTTATGAATTCTTCACATAGAGCAGCTTCCCCGGGTTCCTGATGCTCACGAACAGCGGTGGGGGAGCATCCTCACCCCTGCCTCCCATGGTTTGGCTGCCCCACCCAGAGCTGGGGCTGGGTGGGGCAGGAAGGAGGAGGAAGGAGGCATCACCCGACTAACCAAGACATACATTTTCTGATTCCTCAATTTGCTTTATTATTGGCTGCTCTCTAAATGATCTTTTAGGTCATCTGCTTACAGTAATAGGAGGAAATTAAATATTAATAATAGACTATTTCCCTCTAGACTGCTCTTTGTTAACAAAGGATACAAGTGAAACAAAGCAGGCAAAATTATCAGCACACCATGGCCTTGGTTTTCAGGTACCTGGAGCACTTGCACTTTCCCTCAGCCCTCCCTGGAGGCCCTGGCACGCCTGCCTGTGTGGACACCCAAGCAAGTGCAGAACACAGGGAAGCGTGGAAATTTTTGTTCTATCAAGGGGCTCCACATGCCAGTCTGATCCTTCCAGGCACCATTTCCCATTTTATCCAAAATATCATCAGTGCCACCGATGCTCTGACTGCAAAAATGCAGGGCGAAGGATTTTTGGAAGCGCAGACTTTGTCTCCTCTTGGGAAGCAAAGTCTGCTGTAATGTAAACCCTGCAATGGGGTAATGAGCTTTCTGGATAGGCTTTGCAAATTCTCCTGCAATAATAAGTGAAAGGAGAGCTTCAGCTTTACTAAATTTGGTGTAATCCCCTCTTACAGGAAAGCAACAACCCTCCAAGAGTTAAAACCTTCCCTCCACGTACTTGTGAAAGAAAGAAGAAATGGCTCTTCAGAGACCTGTACTGTCCCTGAACTTTGTCTGTCAGTTTAAAAATAGGAAAGAGGGGCAACAATTCTGTTTTACATTTCCATCCCTGCTGCAGTCCAGGCCAAGAAAGGAGGCTGTACTCCAGCAACAGGCATGGTGAACCTGGGTGTAAAGTTTTGACTGATTTACCAGAGACACCCAGACTGCTGCATCAGCGACAGCACCCGAAACCGTGACAAAACCACACCCTGCGGGCCTGTCCTGGGTCTCTCCTCTCCTCCTGTTTATGCCCATAAAAAAAAGAATTAAAAACCAAAACCGCCCCAAAACTGAAATCCCACTGGACAAGCAAAGGTCATAACCCAGATGGGCTGGCTGACAGGAATGGCCAATCCCAAACCAATATTGGAGCTTTGCCTCCTGCACTCCAAGTGCTGGAAGTGGATTAATTTTTATTGTGGTAGTGGAAGAGAAGATTAGAACAGAACACGTTTGACCATATCTTTTTTCCTAAGTGGATGTTATAAATGTTTAAAAGCAAGAAAAAACCCTCACAGTAATTATTCCAATTCTAATGGTCACAAAAAGCCAAGGAGGGTAAAACTAAGTAAGGCTGAATGATCAGCAGTTAAATAAGCCAGATCAAACAAAGAGAAGGAAAAAAGGCTCCCCCGTGCTCACTGAAGTCTCACTGGGCAGCAGGCATCATGATATATTGCCAAAAGACACCGAAACATGTCAGATTTTTGAGCAAACTATTTGTACTCAGGATGGCTGATGTTCATTTATCTGTGGTGGCGTTTCTAAAAAAAAAAAAATAGAGCATTTGGATAGGCTTTCATACGGCAGACAAGTAAAAAAAGCATAATTAAAACCATGTACTATGGCCAGAAACAAGTTACTACTGCCAATATCATCCACGATGTCTCTGAGGAGCCAGTTTTCCTTTCCTGTGTGAGGGAAGAACTCAAACTCTGCCTCCTCACAGCCCTACTAAAGCCAGGTGTATTCACACATGAGGAGAATTTCCTTCAAGGAAAAAATAAGAGAAATGAGGAAACAATATAAAGAAGAGGTGACCCACTGAGGAATACAGGCAAGGGAAGAATTTACTCTGAAGATATTCATCATATTGCTAATGCATCCATTCTGCTCTATTATTTTAAAATAATGGAGTAGACTTCTCTCCAGATGGGACTTTGCCTCTCATTTCTGTATCAAGTTTACAGATAGGCAGTTGAGAATTGGGTACATCTGTCACTTTTCCTGCATTTTTACGCAGTTGTTCCCGAGCCCTGTTTGACTTTTCTCTCCACCATGCCCTGTGATCCCTGCTCCCGCTCCCTTGAGCACTGTCCTGCAGGTTGCCAGGAGAGTTTGCATAAACTCTGATGATGAAAAAAAGTCACCTCAGTGCAGGGAGAGCTGTTGTAGCAGGTCAACCAAGAGCCTTGTACAGCAGAAGGAACGTAGCTCTTTCCATCTCTCTCCACGTAACTTAAAATTATTCCCCAGCTGTGCTTCCCTATCCTGACGAAAGCATTGTACAACATTGTTCATCCCAAAAGCAGGAAAAAGCCACAGTAACAATTTTTCTGTCCCCTTAGTTTGTTTCCAGGAACTTTCCCTCCTCCATTTTGTAAGGTACTCTGACTGCTAATGCTTATTTGCTTCGTGTCAGCCTCACCATCCTGTCAGTGGTTCTGTCGCAGCCTCAAAGCGATTCAAGACACTTTTAGGACCCTGTCACTCTCTGTGGATAAGGAGTTGATACTCTGATGATGCCCTGAGGCCACAAGCCCTCACTTTGCCATTCCCTCTCCTCTTTGCTGTGCCTTGCCCTGCACTGTTGTCACCCTCGTGAGGTGACTTGCATTGCCACTATCACAGCCAGCCACACCAACACTAGAGGTACTCAAAGGGACTGGGTTTTTCCCAAATCCTTGATTCTAATCTCATTTATTTATTAAGAACTTTCCAGTGTCCCTGTTACTGGTCCCAGTGTCAGTGTTTAGCTGGTGCTCTGAGGACTCCTTTCTTCATTTCCTTTGTGCTGTGGTCAGAGCACATCCGCTCCCGTGACAGCCTGGTCCTCTCGCACTTCCTGCTCCCATGGCCTGGGCCAGAGCTGCTGCGGGGCTGGGGTGGAGAGCACGGAGCTGCTGGGGAAATGACTCCTCTCACCAGTGCCTTCTGTCCTTCCACATCAAACCATCACACTGGAGAACCAGCAGCCCTTCATAAATCACTCCAGAAAACACTGTACTGCATTTGCTGGCGGTTCATGAGCTGCTGTTCTTGTCCGGAGGGAGCAGAAAGGAGAGGAGAGCAGCAGTCAGGACCCCACTACAGCAGAGACACCTCCACCACCCTTGGGAGGTGGCCCTTCTGTCCTATGAAAACATTTCTATTTTACAGTCTCTGCACAACAAGACATCCTAGAAAAGCTCCGTCTGTAAAGAAACCTGCAATCACTTCTCAAATACATGACAGCCACCACGATCCTCACACCTTGCCAGACAAGGATAAACCAAAAGAGGCCCTCAAGGCAAATTCCTTCGGGACTGTGCCATTTGACTGAAACACAAACTATGTTAGTCAGGCAGAGATGGATCCCAGGGAAGTGCTCAGAACAGGCACCCCGACAGCCACCACATGGTTTCTCAGGGTGGTTTCTCACAAGGGGACTGTGTCCATCTCTTGCCTGCTGCAATCATACAGCTGGGCTGTACAGTGGCTATGTGGAGGAAAAAGATTATTTCCCTTTAGGAACAGGGTAGGAAAGTCAACAAGAACCATAAATTAATCATAATGGTCAAGCAAAGTTTGGTTCAACATTTCATAAGACACAGTATGACATAAAAGAAAGTATTAATGTTTTTTAGGTGTTTGACAAAGTCAGGTGCCTCAGTTTTAAAAGGTTCAGCTGAAGAGGCCTGAGTTTTGGGATTATCCGAAACAGTCCCAGACTATCCCTGACTAGGCAGCACAGGTTATTTTTTTGTCAAAATCCAGCCTGCAGAACATTTTACAAACTTTTCAAAAGTCAGTGTGCTTCCCCATCCATGCTCCGGGAGCTGTAATGGTGCTTGTGCCAGCCCAGGTCAGTCTGATGTGATTTTCCACCGTCCCATTGAACCTGGGCACTGATCTGTGGATTGGACGTATGTGGAAACTGTAATTAGTCTAATTAATTTCAATCACATGTCTCTCTTCTGAAGATTTTATTAAAAAGCTGCATACCTCTTAGCTGTCTTTTATCCTGGGGAATGTTTCCTATGGAAAATCCCAGTCTGTGCCCAAGTATATGGATCTCATACTGAAACCAAAGTTGTTATTGTCACAGAATATGACATTTAACCACCTACTTCCCTTAAGTCCCTAAGCTCAACAGCTGATTCATACCAGGATCTGACAATCCTGTTCTGTTGGGGAAAACTCAATAACCAAAATGATAGGGCTGTTTGGAGAGGACTTTCCCAGTACAAGGGGGATTTGCGTAAGAGGCCCACAGTTCAGAACAGGCAGAGAGAGCAAAAACATTTATGCTGCCCTAGTTAGAAAAAATAAGAGGGTGGGGGGAAGAGGAGAGACAAGAAGCAAGAGGAGAACACAATAGTGCAAACCCAAACCAAAACATCCCCAGCAAGGCAAAGCCAGGAGAAAAACGGAAGAGACTCTGAGGTCTGAATGCTAAATGAAGAAACCTCTAACAGGGAAAACTGCAAACCTCCCCATTCCCAAAGGGATGCGTTGTAAGATTGCGCTTCACTCTCTTCGGTAGCGTTCCTGCCCTGGACAGGTGAGGGGCTGCCCGGGGGGACACTCGGACGTGATGCTCCACCAGGCAGTCCCCCGGGGAGCTGCTGAGCCAGGCCACGGCTGTAGCTGGGAGCCACAAGCAGCAGGCACAGGGAGCCAGGGAATGCGGTATCGCAGCCCGGCGGCAGATAAACCAGCCCCATCTGCACGGACGAGAATGCCGGAGTGCCTTCCCCCCTGGAACCGGGAGCAATCACAAACGCTAATCAACACACAGCCAGGAGCCCAGCATGTCACCCATCACGTCTGCAAAGCTCCAGGAAAATCCCCCCTTCCTCTCCTTGTATCAGAGCGGGACAGGAAGGCTCCCTCATCCCCTGCGTGCCTTTCCCTCCCCCTGTCCCCGGCTCAAACCATCCCTGCAAGAAGTTTCCCTCCCTGCAAACTCCTCCGTTGTCTCAGATGCATTGTTTGCAAATGTTCCCTCAAAATGCTTTGTTAAGTGTTCTTTATTCCTGGTTCAGGTCTTTCCACATCCCTGTGTAACACCTGGACTTTATCTTGTTACCTGTCAGATGGTGATAAACCTACTGCATGCAACCCTGACTTACCATCTAAGATAAATACAGTTTGTCTTGTAGCTGTCATTTCTTTTAAAACCCTGCCTTCCACAGCTGCATTTGTAGTGGTAATAAAATTACTTTATTTGGGCTTGAAATGTGTAACTTCTAAAGGAATAAAAATTTAAAAATCCCCATCAGCAAGAGCCCGAGGACCCAGGTTGAGGAGTGAAGGAGATCACACTTTTACCCATGCACATTCACCAAATACCTGCATCTGGTGAAGTGCTCTGAAATACTCTTTGCTGATTGTCTGTGGGTTGCCCACTGTGGTCAGAATGAAGAACAAATTAGAGCAAAGGAGGTTGAAACTGGATATCAGGGTGTTTCCTGCACACCGGGCAAGTGAGGAGTCTCCACTGCAGGTCTTTAGGAGCAGGATAGAGAAAGATGTCAGAAATGGCAAACACATGGCTGATCCTGCCTTTGGGCAGAGGCCTGGATTAGACAACCTCCAAGTGCCTCCTGAGGACATTTCCCATAACTGAGAATTGTATGTGCCACCTGTCCATTCTGATCGACAGAAAATTACTGTAGAAAATAAAGTGCAATACAGCCAATAATTATTCCTGATACAGATGCAACCTTTGTGAAGGGAGAGGCGTCTTCTGAGTCTACAGAAGAAACTGAAGCCTTCAAAGTTTAAATCACCTCCTGTGCATCTGCCCAGACCCTCCTGCCCTCCCAAGACAGAATTCTGCCAGTTCTTTACCCCAAACAGCCCAACCCTCAATATTCAGCTACAAAAGCATCTCATTAAGTAGGCAGCTTCCTCAACATTTTTAAAATGAGCAGGGAGGCAAGGAGCTGGTGCTATTTTGTTCAAGCCTTCACCAAGGCTGTTCAGGTGCACTGATGCAAAACCTGAAGATGGTCTGTGAAACAACCAAACCTTCTGGTCCTAAATCCCAGATATCCTGATGAAAGGCAATAACCCCTCATTGGCTTGTGAGAATCTTCTCTGATTACTAGACACACACCTCAAGATCTCTTTCCCGGTTTTTACTTCAGAGTCCAACAAAAATAAAAAGGTTTAATAGTCCATCTCCATTTTCAGTTGGAAATCACACAGTAAAGAACAACCTTGGGAGTTAATCACAATCCAGATCCAATGAGAAAATGAACAAGCAGAGCTGGAACCTGTTCAAGCAGAAGACAATGACAAACCTTGCAGGACACCAAGAGAGATGTTGGTACCAGCCTTTGGATGGAGAATGCCTCAGTCCCGGCCGTGCAGAACTCAGAGACCTTCCCCACACTACGCCTTGTCCCATCTTGCTTGGGCAGAAATGTCAAACCAAAGTGAAGAGCGAAAGCAAAGTGAAAATGGTGGGAAATCTGCAAAACCTTAAACATCCTGTACAGGCAAGAAATCATCCAGCCATCAGCCAGCCAGGCAGAAAGGAAGCGGTAAACGGGGAGGCTTTCCCTTGACACAAGATGGAAAAGCAACCAAAGGCTCAAAACCAAAGGGAGACCAGACCCTTCCGAGAGACAGCACTGAGAGGAAGAGGGAAGGTTCAAAGCAATTCCCCCAAACCTTCTGCTGGGCTGAACTTCGCCCAGCGCTTCTTAAGAGAACTCAACCACACGGCTCTACATAAATCCATTACTGAAGATTAAACAAAGAAGAGGAAGAGCTTTCAAAAGTTGATTATATCCAAACGCAATAGCACCAACAGCCCTGATGGAAACATCCTATTAAAATACCCGCAAAAACAGAAATGCAAACGTGGGAGACCTGGCAGAGGCTTTCCAGCTCAGACCTTTAGTGCCTTTTGCACCCACTGATAGAAGGACAGGGGCTAAAAACATCATTACTGGGCCAACATCCCTTGACCTGGTACAGGGTGATGCTAATTCAATTTTTTATGTATAAAAATACATACGGAAACACAGGGATTATATACACAGGAAAATCACAAGCGTACCACATGGCCACCATTAAAAAGGAGACCTGCTTGCCTTTTTTTTTCACACCCTGCAATAGGTCATTTTTATTTTATGTACACACATACATGTTTGTAGTTTGTACCCAGGTTTTCTCTACAAATTCAGAGGTTCACAGCTTTCCTGGTTAATTCAGAATTTAATCCATTTGCCAAGTTAGACAGGATTTCATTTCCATAGGTTTGTGTGATACATGATTAGGTTTATATTGACTTTTTAATTGAGATTCAAAATAAGGTATTTCCTCCACAGACCTAATTCAATTGAAATATTTCTCACATCCCTGCAGGTCATTTTATCTAATCTTTTTCTGCTTCACTCGGGCAATATGCTCCGGGGGTGTCTAACAGCAGAGGCTGACCATGCTTTCTCTCTCTCTGTTTCTCTCACAAAGAAGAACAAATTTATCAATTACTCCAGTTCTTGAGTTACACATGTCTGAGACTTACAAGCCTGATAAGAAATCTGAAAATAAATACATCCAAAGACCAAGTTATCTAATAGCGGGCCATCTGCTTAGGAAAATAATTTCAAGTAGTTACAGCAATTCTATTAACTATTTACCAAGTGAGTCATGTTGTTCCCTTTAAGTTAACCCTTCCTGTCTCCCCGTGGGTTCAGCGCCCCAGGCAGTTTTGAAGAAGGTGCTCAACCACCTCTCCTCCTTCCAGGCTAAAGCAAAGCCTGCAGTCCCCCCGCACCTGAGACCCCCTAAACTCACACTGACCAGGGCATAGAGGAGCAATAAAGCGCCCGTGACTCAGACCACACAAACGACCATGCAGAAAATCTCCCAGGAGCATCCCCAGCGAGGGCACCACACAGCAGCACTGACACAGCAGGAATGGGCACGCACCTGCTGCCTCGGGCACTCCGTGAGGGCAGCTCACCCCAGAGGGCTCCGGAGCCCCGTGCACCAGGGCAAAGAGCCTGCAGCACATCCTGCCAGCAGCTCCGGAGACACCCCGCACCCCGGTTCCCTGTCCCGCGTCTGCCCGCTCCCCCAGCGCAGGGGTACCCGGCCCTCGGGGAGCGGCGGCTCCAGGGACACGCTCGCTGGGTCCCAAGGCTGAGCGCTCCCGGGCACAGGGAAAGGCACTCCGCTCACAAACTTTCCGCTGCTTGACAGAGATGAGGCAGAATTGGGGCTTTGGGGGGCAAGGAGCGGGGTAAGACCGCACAGGCTTGAAGTCATCTATTCAGTCCCTGCCCTTTACCCCTTAACACGACTGTGAAGTGCACAGAAATCTCCTTCGAAAGCGCTACAGAGAAGTTTACAGGATGAGGGGTGCTCCGGTGGAATCACTGTTTTATGATTAAGCACAAATATCCGCCGAAGGGCCGGAGGATGGCTGGGTGCAGGGAGGCAAAGTCCAGCACCTGATGTTTGGGGGAAGATCCGCGGAGCAAACATCTTGGAGCGCGGGGGTGTGTCGGGGGACTGACAGTTGGGAATCAGCACGGGGTGAGAGGCACCGGCTCCACGGGGAAACACCACCCGAGCCGGGACAGGAGAAAGCAGTAGCAGGGCAAAATCGCCCCATCTTGGGGCTGAGGGCAGCGGGCGGCCACTTTTCAAATTCGCGGGACGGGCAGGAGAGGGACCGGGGCTGCCGCGAACGCCGCGAGGGAAACCGAGCCGCGCACCGGGGCTGCCGGGGCCGGGGACAGCCACGATCGGGATGCTCCACCGGGACGAGCCCCGCAGCCCGCCCCGGCCGGGAGGTCCCGCTCCGCCTCGGGA
>VYZT01009305.1:0-45705 GCA_013400735.1 Pomatostomus ruficeps | reverse complement strand
GGGCGCGGCGAGCGGCGGCCGCGGGAACGGCTCCGGGACGCGCGGCCCCGGGAACGGCAACTGCGCCCGGCAGCCCCGCTGCTTTACCTGGAGGCCGGCGGCGAGCCGGCACCGCGGGGCTCGGTGCCAACACGGACAGCCCCGAGCAGCATCCCTGCAGCTGGGCTGGAGAGGAGAGGGCACTTACTTGAGAGTCCTCGCTTGTCGTGAGGGACCTGCAAGTGACAGAAGCGGGCTTTGACTGGGCTTGATCTGCATACAATGAAAGGAGGAAAGAAAGGAGAGAAGAGGAGAGGGGAGGGAGAAGGCATGGGAAAAGGGAGGGGAGAGGGGAGAAGGGGTTGGGAAGAGGGGAGAAGGGAGAAGAGAGAAGGGAGAATGAAGGGAGACGAAAGGGAGAAGCAAGGGAGAAGGGCGAAGGGAGAGACGAGAGGGGAGAAGGCTTTCTCGCTACGTTATTTTAAGCATCTACTTCTTTCCAGGCTGGAAAACCCACCTAGAGAATGGAAGCCTGCAGCTGTACCACACAGGGCTGCGGTGGCATCGTGCAGTGCTGCGGGGGACACCGGGTCACACTGTACACACAGAGAAACTTCACTCTTCTCTTCCTGACTGCCATTACTACTACGGAAAGGAGCTCACGTGCATTACTACTCTGGAAGTGTTTAAGAGTTCTCCGCAGAGACATGGACGATTTGACAGCAGTTTCACATTCCCACCGGCTCGGTGGCTGTGGAACCCACCGGCACACAGCGCATTTCCCGCCTGCGGTGCCCCGGGGCTGTGCCTGTCCCCAGCCGGCTCCCGCTCCTCCAGAGGCCTTGGGGACAGCCACGACTCGCAGCCATTTGGAAGCAGGGAGAGAACCTCTCCAGAATTTGATCCCATTGGTCTTTGTGGGTATTTGCTAAGTTTTTTCACTTCTGTTTTTCAAGTTTACCTCTTAGCAAGTAAGTAAGCTACGTGTTGCTATGGGGTGGACATTGCAAACAGGAAAAACCACCAGCATGACTCCACACTTCCCACCAACCCCATGGCATGACTGATCGGTCTCAGTGACAGCCAGCCCAGGCCCCTCTGTGCAGGGACTGCCACAGATGGGTGCTTGTGTCATGCAGCGAGGTTTTACTCTAGGATTCCCCACTCCAGAGAGGCTTTGCTCCTGCCCCCTTGGCCAAAAGCTTTCCCACATCACTGACACAGCACTGCTCACCCTGCCTCCCCGGCAGCAACAGCGTGAGCAACGCTTTACATTTTTTCAGTGTAACAAGACAGCAGGAAAGGAGTGGCAGAACTGGCACCAGCCCCTTCAGCGCCAACCTCAAAATCTATGAGCATCTGAGCATTAAAAATGATGCACTGGCCGCAGCACCTGAGCTGCCCTCCCCTCCAATCTCACCCCAGTGAGGAAGGCAGGCTGGTTCATGGGCTGTCTCAGCCAGGCAGCTGGGAACTACAGAGCAGAGTGAAGGCTGCTCCAAACAATGGGAATCCTCTGGGGAGAAAAAAAGTAATTTTCCCCAGGAAGTTACAGAAAAGGCTGGAGTAATTTACCACACAGTAACATGAAACGATTTTAAGGAACGCATACACAGACTAGCCAAGTCAAGAGAAAAAGCAAAAGTGGGAGATGAGAAAATTAGAAGCCTCATCAAAACATGCTGCACAAATGATAGATTTAGAAATGCCACCTGCTTACATGATGTTTACCAGAGATTTTTGAAAAATGCTGACACTAGGAATGGGATCCTATTCACGGAATGGCTTCATGTTTTCCCTGTACAAGAGGTAGTATTTTCACTGAAATCAATGAAAGCTGGAAACCAAAATACTTTTAAGGAGCAGGGATGCAGTTTCTAAATATTATTTTGTTCCTGAATACATTAAACGCAAAGCTGTTGCAGTCGAGCTCCTTCGCTAAACTGTCAGGCTGGTTTATTCCAACCATCCCATCCTCAATACATCGCCTTACACCTTTCCCTTGTCACAAACGCTGATCACCTTTGAAGGACCCCAGGAATGCATCACTGGGTGTTTCTTTTCCCAGCTGCAACTCTTTGATTTTCGCAGCTAGCCAATTTTAAGATTATTTGATGTAGACTATGTAGATTCTCTTTTAAATGAGCAAGTCATAGAAGATCCAAAGCAAATGTCCAAGTACTTTCACAGGACTGGCTGATAATGGCTCCCTGGCCAGCTGCTAAAGTTTCTTAGAAATTACTTCCCCTCCATAAAAGCATTCTGATACCAGGAGCACCAAAGCACTGGTTCCTTCCCTCACTGGCCATTCCAGTTTGGATGGCATATCAGATCCCCATTGTCACCCACTGATTTTATCTGTGCACCTGGGAATTCTGCAGTGATTGAAGAGGTTGAAAATCACTATTAACACCTCCCAGAGCAACTGGGCCAGACCCTCTAGGTCTTCTGCATGTTCATTTCTCACTTCTGCACAAGTAACTGTGTTTATAAAGAGCAGCTGCTGTTTTATGTCCTATTCAGGAGTTGGATGGGATAACTTCCATTACTGTAAGATCTGAATAGATCTGTTGCCTTTCTTCTGAACTAAAAAATTAATTGGATTTCTATTGGTTCCATGCCATTGTTCCTGTAAGTATCAGACCATAATTCTTTTGCATATTCCATATTCACTGTCCTTACCTCTGGGTATTTCCACTTCTGTCCTCCCTTACCAGTGGCCAATGACAGTAAATTGACAGTAAGAAATACAAAACAGCTTTTACATCTTTTCTTTGTTTTTTGTAATATATGGAGGGGTGGCAGCACCAGAGAGTGCAACTTCCCTTGGTCACTCCAGAGAATAAACCAGCATTACTGTGACTGCTGTGCCCAGGCACAGTTTGGGAAGGGACAACCTGAAGAGAGAGGCTGAAACCACCTGGAAACAAAACAGCTCCCAGCAGCCTCCACAGCCATGGGAAAGCACTGCCATACGTTCAGAGCTGGCTCTGAGCTGAAAGGAGACCAGGACTGCAAGGAGAGAAATTAAATTTTCTGATTCTCCCACGCAGAGCCAAGAAGGGCTTTTTCATTCATAGAAAGCAGAGCTGCAGTTACATCACTGTCTAACTGAACAAGCCAAACTCCTGAGTTCTGGGCAGCTGAAAAGAAGTGATAAGAGTATTTGCACTTCTCAGCGACACAGCTCAAGAGTAAACTCTGGAAAGCATGTGTAGAACAACTCCTGAAACGCTTCCTTCAAAAAGGTGAGAGCAAAGTAAATAAAAACTTCATGCTCGAGACCTAGTGTGGAACTCATCCTTCCCTTTGCTGGCACTGCATGAGCGGCACCTTGGGCCTGTCAGTGATACCCTGGAACACAAAACAGACTCGGAGCCAAAAGCAGCTGCCACCCTGGGAAGCAGAAATCATACCCAGGTACTGAGGCTTCCATGTGGAGGACTGGAAATGATCAGTTTGCCTAGAAAAGGATCTGGAAGAATTAATCTTGTTTTAAATAGAAAAAATATTCCAGTCTTTACAAACAGATTAATGCTTTATCAGTTTTGGGGCTCTTCTCTCTCATTCAACTTTTCCTTCTAACCAGACCAAATTATTTAATACGTAAAAATTACATTTAAGGGATGTATATTTTGCCAAGAAGCATCAAACTGAGTATTGCATTAGCACACGTGTTCAATGTTGCTAAACAGGACATTTAAAATGGTGTGTTCTGACTTGTACATATCCCATTCCCACAAATACTGCCTGAATCTCCTCAAAAGCCATGAAAGACACCGGTGTTAGTCTGAAAGCAGGTATGAGGGCACAGTTACTCGAGGTCCTTTGGTTACACCAGCAAATCCTTCAACATTATAGACAGATACATATAAAAATAAAAATCTGTATGTGTGTTTGTATACCTGCGATTATTTCACTCGCATTGTTCAACATCAAATATCTGAAAGCATTTTTAAAATCAACATTGGGAAAAGCCAGAGTTTTCTGAAGAGTGTCTCCTTTAACAAAATTACACATGCAAAATTTTGCTGGAAATGCCCATGGCTAAAATCACAACGAAGGACACCCCGTGTTAAAGACTGAAGCCTTTGCACAAACTGTTCAATTCCAGCATAGGAGGAGTTCAGCTTGTACCAAAGGCTTCAGGAAAAGCAGCTGAAGTCAAGGTAAGATTTACCCTCACAGAGAATTGCAAACCATAACCCCAACAGAGTCTGAATCCAGTCTGGGTCAGGAATGAAGAGAGGATTTTCAGTGATTTCATGTCAGGAGATGACTACTCTCCGTAAAAGGCACTGCCCAAACAGACTGTGGCTTTATTTCTCTCAACGCTATTCAGCATGACAGACTATGAGATGGAATTCAATCTATATTTAAGCACTCTCTGTAAACTATTAATAGAAGAAAAACTGGTAGCATGAATCATCATGTGGGAGCTGCAGAGCAACAGCTAAAATATAACTTACCTTTACACAATAAATGAACTGGTGGAGTTGAAAGGCCCAGCAGAAGTCACTTGATTCTTCTTCACTTGAACTATTCTTATTTGACTCTGAGGAGCAATGAGAGGGCAACCCTTATTTAACTTGACAAAATACACATTGTGTATAACCCAGCTTTCTCACAACACAAACTGGAGACAAAAAGTAGCTGCTGACCCTGCTGCCCACCACTCTCTGCTAGGGAATAGTGTGTGCTGGAAGTGTTGGTGCAAAATTACACAGCTTCAGGGGTTTCTATGGTTGAGCTCATGCTTTAGCACCCCATTCCAATGCCAGCTGTACCTCTGGCCAAGAGGAGATGAGCAACAAACCTTCCTTTTACATTTCTTCTGTGCCCAGACCGCAGTCCAGCTGTATTAATTTCTCAGAGCAGTCATTTCAGGGGGGAATCTTTTGCAGCTCCTGCACTGCAAAGCTGACAGTGCAAAGCTGTGATTTTGCAGACAGCCCAGGCTATGCCCAGTGCAGGCTGTGCCCTGGTGCAGCCCATGCACTCCAAGAGTGGCCCCATGGAGACACAGCCTTAACTCAACACAGTGGCATTTTGGTGCTCTGTGGGATATTTATTTTTGAAAAATGTGATATTGTCAACAGCTCAGTGAAGTTGTCTCCAGACTGTTATGTCTCCTTCTCAAGTTTCTTTCATTTTTAAGAGCTTAACTTTTAGGCTTCTGGTGAGAGGAAAGAGCCTGAAATGGTTTAAGAAAAGGACATAAACAAGGGAGTGAGCTATGCACAGCACTGGAGAGAAGCACAAATAGTGCCCCACACTATAGAATCAATGCAGATGTCTGAGAGTAAAAATACTGTGATAAGACACTACTGTGTCCAACCCTGTTTTCATAACGAGATTAAGAAGGTTCCAAAGAACTGAAAATCCTGAAGGACAAAGACCATTAAAGAAAAGTCAACATCGTATGTTTCAAATAGGGCATTTCATAGACAGAAACTCAGTTCTACGAAAAGGGTTAAGCAGTGGTGACACAGAGGGCAATAGCAGACAAAGACTAATAAAAACTTTAACCTGGATTAGAATTGGTGGCACCAGTCCCTCATCTGCTTCTTTAAAAATTCATAGACAAATTTATTTTGGAACAAAGACTTGCATGGGAGAAGTTTCAAATCAACTCTTCTAATAGAAATGAAACTAATAAAAATATTTAATTAGACATAAATACTCTTCTTCTGGGAGCATGTGTCAATCCGCTGGAGGGTAGGAGGGCTCTGCGAAGGGACTTGGACAGGCTGGATAGATGGGCTGAGTCCAGCAACATGAAGTTTAACAAGTCCAAGCGCTGAGTCCTGCACTTTGGCCACAACAAACCCCTGCAGCGCTACAGGCTGGGGACAGAGTGGCTGGACAGTGCCCAGGCAGAAAGGGACCTGGGGGTACTGGTCAAAAACCAACTGAACATGAGCCAGCAGTGTGCCCAGGTGGCCAAGAAGGCCAATGGCATCTGGCTTGTATCAGGAATAGTGTGACGAGCAGGAGAGAGAAGTCATTCTCTCCCTGTACTCGGCACTGGTGAGGCCACACCTCGAGTGCTGTGTCCAGTTCTGGGACCCTCAGTTGAGGAAGGACGTTGAGATGCTCAAACGTGTCCAGAGGAGGGCAACAAGGCTGGGGAAGGGCTTGGAACACAAGCCTGTGAAGAACGGCTGAGGGAGCTGGGGTTATTTAGCCTGAAAAAAGGGAGGCTCAGGGGTGACCCCATCACTCTCCAACTCCCTGCAAGGAGGCTGTAGCCAGGTGGGGATCGGTCTCTGCTCCCAGGCAATGACTGGCAGAACAAGAGGACACAGTCTTAAGCTGCACCAGGGGAAGTTTAGGTTGGATGTCAGAAAAGAATTCTTCACTGAAAGAGTGCTAGGTCATTGGAATCATCTGCGCAGGGAGGTGGTGGAGTCACCATCCCTGGATGTGTTTAAAAAAAGCCTGGACGTGGCACTCAGTGCCATGGTTTAGTTGATGAGGAGGTGTTAGGTCATAGCTTGGACTTGATCTCAAATGTCTTTTCCAACCCAGTTCACTCTGTGACTCTAACCTTGAGCTGCCGGGAACAGAGACACTAATTAGCCAACTTCCCCACTCCAGGTGCTGGCCTGCAGCACCAAGCAGTAATTCACAGAGAAGGTACTGGAGTTTCCTCAGTGCCATCACAACTTCCTGAGCAAACTCAAAGAAGAATTCACTCAACCTTTAGTATTGAGGATGAAAAAGAAAACCAGTTTGAGATATGAGAACATCTCAAATGAAATGCTGGTCTCAAGTAAAAATAGTGCTGAAAAAATAACACAGACAAAGCACTGAGCGAGGGAGCTGAGAGGGGCAGAGCATTCAGCTCCCTTTTGGTTTGCTTTTTAAGTTCTACCAGTAGCTGCTGCTGTAAATAGCTTCCTAGTTAATAAGAAAGTTAAGAAAGGAGTTAACTTTCACTGATAAGGGTCTCCTCTAAAATAATTTTGTGTGGTAATAATGCACATCTTCACAAGAACCTCTGCTCTCTGTCCTTTGCAGAACAGAGCCCAGCTTGCTGCAACGTACACAATTTCATCCAAGTCTCTCCTGTCGATCAAAGCAATTGTGAAACCCTTTGTGACAATTTTAGCAGAAGTTCTGTATTGCCAATCTACTTCCTTCACAGAATTTAAATGCAGAAAAACCATTACTCCAATATTAGCTTTTGTGATTTAATACAATAGAATACTATACTTTTGTTGCTTCTGAGGTACTTATTGTACTATTCCATATAACTGCAGCTTTTCATTACAGCTTGAGCTTAAAAATTAATGAACCAATTTTATAATATTCAACTTAGACACACTTACGGAGCTGGTTTCACATTTTAAACAAAATTTTCTAGTGACAGATTGGAAAGCAATTCATGAAAATACTTTGGTGAGGGAATATTATTTCAGTGGATATGGGAAGGAAAAGCTGCAGCTCTCCAGGCTGTGCAGCCACTGCAGTTTTAGCCTCCCCCAGGCCTGGCCCCTGTCCTGCCCTCCAGATGCCCACTGCAGGTGGAGAAGTCCCTACCAGGGCGCTGCCATGCGCTTGCTACAGAAAAGAAAAATATCTATTTTCTGACATGAGTCCACTACACTACACTTCCGAAACACTTATTTGCAAAAGAGGTATGAAAGCTGAAGATCCACGCTAAAAAACAGGATATAAATCCATTTTAAGAACTAGAAAGGGTTTTCTTAAATCAGGCATGTTCTTAAAACACACACCTCCAGACACTGCAGGAAGGACTGCAAGGAGTTCTCAGGGAGAGTATTCCACCTCAAGAGAGGAGAAAGAAGACGTTTTCTTGCAGAATAGCATTACTGAGACAAAGACTTTTCCGGATTGTTCAACAGTCAGAAAACACCACACACACATACACAAAAAAAAAGGTAGCACTGAAATACCTATACTAGCCAGTGCATTTCAGAACAACATTTACAATAATTAGGAGCTCAATCCGAACCTCAGGACCCAATTTATTCCAGAGCACTTGAAATTAAAGCTCCACACCAGCATTTGGAAACAGCAATCGTCCAGGATGATTTGATACCAAACCAGATTTAAGGTGTTCTAAGCTTTATTTTCACCTGGAAATTTTATGTTTAGGCATCTGCTTTAAATAGTCTGAACTGTTCTAGAGATTAAGTCCCCAACCCCTCCAGCTCAACTCCTTTAGAGACAGAGAGGGAGTGAGCACACAATTGCCTTACTTGGGTTGGGCTAAAGAACATTTGAGTAATTCTAATCCTGCAATGTGGTACAGAAGTTGCCTAAACTGAACGTATTCTCTGCAATTTCCTTCTCCAGGAAAACACAGGCTAAGCAGATGCCTTAAACATGTCCCTCTTATCTGGGTTATTCACTGTCTTATCACTGAAAACCCTTTGGGGGTAGATCCTGTAAAGGCTGCTGGTATCCCAAGAGAGATAGGACTTCCAAAAAAATCCTGAGGTTATGTGCACCAGGCCCTTCGCACACCCTCCACAGCTGCCTCCTGCAACACTCCTGAAAAAACACAGGGCCAGAAACAGCACTAAACCAGCCCCTTCTGCAGCGGCTTCACTCAAGAAAACAAACACACATTCTGCTATTTGCAATCTTTATTTCATGAATAATTAAGAAGAAAACATGGCAACATCGGCAAATTGAAGGCATACATACTAAATACTCATACAGAATACATTATGGAGAAAGTAAATGCCCAGGTCTTTAGTGGTCCTTGCGAACTGAAAGCATATTGGGTGCTCCAAAAGGTTTAGCTTAACATAGGCTTGCTGACTTTCCAAGTCCCAATGATTACCAACTTGTGCCTTTCAAACCAGAAACAGGGTGAAATACAATTGGAACACTCATCGAAATCTTCCTCAAACCTGTATTTCTCAGCCCTAACCAGAAGGAAACAAATTGTTTTTTTTCCTCCTTGCTATTTAAATATATACACTAATACACCATCCTAAGTATTCAAGACACAAGCACTTCTTGAAACACATTCCGTGTTACTCAGAACCTGCAGGAGTACATATCCCTACGCACACAATTCCACGTGTGCACCTAGGTACATCTACACACACGCAAAGCCTCTATGTAGGATGTGTGTAAACTATTCAAAAGGGTTCTGGGAAAAAAGCAAAGTATTGTACTTGTCTAGAAGAGTTACTAAACCCATACACAGACTGACAGACAACAGTTGTGTTTCAGGGAAGAGTAAAACCAATACAAATCAGAAAAGCTGGATGGATGAGAAGAGCTCTTAGAATCACTGGTTTTTATATCATCTTTAAAGGCCATAGAAAGTGAACTTTAAATTAGCTATCGAGGAGAAATCGTTACTGGCTGCAGTGTCATCTCAAACAAGGTTAGTCCTTACCCAGTATAGTGCTGTGAAGTCAGACTGAGGCATCAATAAAATTCTGTTCTTTCACCAAGTCCAAAACTCATCACACCATTCTGTCAGTTCTGCCTCACACCTGAACTGGAAGCACCCTCATCCGAGAGGCGGAGGGTACCAATTAATGCCCTTCTGGGTGTGATCGGGAGAGTTGTCCAATATTAAATGGGATCACTGATTTATTTCAGATACACTGAACAACTCTTGATCATTACTGACCTAAAGTGAACTTACAGTCTGGAGGCAAACTAGTCTATGCCTTGTTTAGTAGTGTTATACTTTCTTCCCATTAGATAATATACAGAAAAAACACATTTCTGTTCAAAAAAACCCTTCAGATACATATAAAAGTGCTACTTATAGACAGAAAAATTAACATTACAATACACGTAAAACCAAAACTTTCTATCAAACTGAAATGTTGTAAGTTACAAGGATTAATTACTTGAGTATGTTATATGTATTTGTGCCCTCCTAGCTGAGCTGATTCCCAAGTAACCATCCTAATGAACATATGCAATAACTGGAAACCATTAAAAGCCTCCAGAGAAACTTCAACAATGGAACAAAAAAGAAAACACAAGAGAAGAGGAGAGGGAGAGGGAGAGGAGGAGCCCCTTTCTCCCCGTTTGTTGAACGAGTTCAGATCAGAAGTGGACTATTCCATCACTGCAAGTGCAGTCTACAGTCAGAACACGTCAGTTCATGAACTGTGGAACCGGGACTGCCAATGGCTCCTCTGCAGCAGGAAATGTCTGCTGGGCTCCCTCACTACCCTATAAATACACCAGTTACATGCAATTAAAATAATACATGTATCACTAGGGTGAAAATGCACATAATACATTGCTGTGCTGGGGCAGAGCAGGTTTGAAGCCTTGACTTCCCCAAGCAACTTCCTCATATTCTAGAACTATGCAAAATACAAAAGCCTTAGAAAAGTGCAACAAAACTAGCTTTATGACATTTTTCTCTCCATTTCCATAAATACAATCTCATAAAAATATTATTAAACAGAAGGATACTTCCCAGTGGAGAACTAACAGGCCACATTTCAGCTTTCAGTAAATGATTTTGCCTAAACTGAAAACCCCTGAAAATAGGGGATTAAAATGAAACCAGCTTAATTGCATCAGGCTGCTGTAATATTCTGCTAAAAGTTTACCCTACTGCTCTGCATCCCCAAGTCCTGCCGGGACTGATAGGAACTTTATGTGCTACTCTGAGGCAGACAGTGGCCGACGGGTAAGGAATATTCCAAGCAAGAGCCAATGTCAGTTGGAAGGAAGTCATCTGGTATTCAAAGGTTTTAATAAGTTTGATTGTGAGGAAATAATTATAATATCACAGAATGAATCAGCTCAAGGAGATTAGGCCAGTGGCTTTGTCAAATCGAGTTCGAGGGTGTTACCTCCAAACAACTGGCAAGTGTAGCAAAAACATAAGGAAAAAAAGACTCATATCAATTAACAGGAATCAGAACTGTACAAACCTTGACCTTTTAAGTTATTTAGCATTAATTATCCACAGCATACTTGCTACATATTGCAGATGCTTACCATCTTGGGTTTGATAATTATAGAGTGTACTACAACACTGACTCTGAAATCAGGGAATACAACAGAAGAAACTTAGATGAAGGAGGGACACAGCAAGCCACACAGCAATTTAAAACCCATCCAGCCACTCGCTCGTGAAAGCAGAAACACTATTAAAGATACTTTTCTAAATAGGGACAATTAAATGTATTAAGAGATGTCTGTGTTTTGCCCGTCAACACACACTAACTCGGGAAAGCACAATGGTATGTCCAGCACTCTGGATGATGAAGACACTTTTATAGCGCTTCTCCCCAAGTACTTTCTCAAACTGGTTAACATTAGCTTAAAGAAAGTGATACACTAATGGTAGCTTAAAGAAAGGAATTGCAGAAATAGAGCTTGGCAGAACATAAAAATAAACCAGAAATAAATATTTACCAGGTCAAGGGAAGAACCACCAACCATACAGTTAACTCAGTCCATACAGGAACGCGACAGTTTTAAGGTCCTCTTTCTAGGCCACCTCAGCAGAACTCACAATAGGCATAAAATAGCATGCAGGTGTACAACTGGATTCCTTCCCAGAAGAATTTTGCCCCTGGTAGCGCCTGCTTGGGGCTGTGTTAGTTGCAAGAGGCAAACCAGAAGTCACCACACGAGTCACAGAACAGTTTAGAGGTGTAACTGCATCACTCCAGCCAGCCCGGGGCAGCTTTGGAAGGAACCGTCACACACCACCCGAACACCAGGCAGCGTCCCCAAACCAGGCACAGGCAGTAAGAAAAACACCCACAAGTACTCCAGATCTCCAACCTCCCAAACAATCC
This sequence comes from Pomatostomus ruficeps, assembly GCA_013400735.1. Lineage (NCBI taxonomy): Eukaryota > Metazoa > Chordata > Aves > Passeriformes > Timaliidae > Pomatostomus > Pomatostomus ruficeps. The sequence continues at coordinate 33,952 of VYZT01009305.1, read as the reverse complement.
TGGTTAAAAGTAGGCTGGAATAAAAACTGTACTCTGGGCCAAACCTGTACAGAAATAGAATTGAGTGAAAGTAATTTTTTGGTGATGCAAAAGAACCCAAATATCTGAAGTGTTGAAACTGAAAAAACAGCTAAGAAGTTAACACTGAGATCAGTAACAGAAACGAGACTCCAATGTCACAGCTACATGATTCACAAGGCAGATTCTCAGCAGCTACTGCCCCGTTACAGGAGAGGTGCAATTTATCCCTCCTCATGCACGTAAAACCAGAGCATCACTGCACCAGGGACATCTACAGGAGTTTGCACCAATAAATTAAAGCAGAGTTCATTTAGCTCTGCCAAATTAAGGGCCTCCTAAGACACGATGATGGACTTTACAGAAAAACACATATAGTGGAAATATTTAATAAAACTGGAGACAAAAAGTTATCAGGAACACTACATGTAACTCAAAGAATACATTTTATGCAAAAGAGATGAAAATCTACCTTTAAATCAGAATATGTCATAATTATATACTATATTCTGGATAAACTTTCCACAAACACAAATTTAAAAGTGAAAATTTCACTCAGTTTTTCAGAGGCATGGGAATAAGACGTTTCTGTGAGGGCCAGAGATTCACACTGGAGATACTAAATTAGTGTTTCTATTTAAATAGACAGCCAAATCAAACTGGATTAAACAAAACCAACTGAAAACCAAATCAAGTCGAACACCTATGGAAGTGTTTCCATCCACAGGATCCAGAGGGTGACACAGCTGTACCTGCATCAGGATGTCCCACAGCTCCATTTTGTTGCTCACCCTCCAGCTGGCCATGAGTAACCCCGATATTCTACAGCACAGGCATTTGCAAGGCACATAGTAAAACATAAATGGATGACAAAGCATTTTCAGTACATTCAGAAATATTTTCTGGATTAAAAGGAAAGTAAATCAGCATAAACTTGCACTTCACTGGAAAAACCAGGCTGTTTCAGGATTAACTAGAACAGAAACCAAACACAACATTCTATTCCACATCCAGAAGGGCTACAGCTATTTTTCCTCTTGAACAACTGAATATGGTTTGAACCTTCAGAAAAAAACGCATTGTAGAGTGCAGCAGGGCGTTATGTTTGCTTTAGATCTCCCATTGCTTCATCCCTTCCACTCAGCAGCTGTGCAGCACCTCGTGTGTAAAGGCTCAGATACATCAGGAGACAACAAACTCTTCATGAAGCCCAGTGTTCCTGGGCTGGATTCACAGAGTTTTATCAGACAGATCACACCAAGAAGAAGTTTACAGAGCTCTGAAGTTTGTAACAAGATCCCTTTTATAATTACTGCTAGCTTTTCTCTCTCTCTTCCTTTCTGAAGGCCAGCAGCTCATGTTTCTAACAGAAAGAACATTTGCCAGATCCCTTCTCCTTTGACAAATGCTCACACTCTCAGTGTTACTGCAGTTAAGGACTCAGACAACATTCCAGGTAAACGAAGATGACCATTGAACAGAAAAAAAAAATCAGCTCAAAGCTTGAATTACCTCACCAAAACAGGTAATGAGTGAATTTAGATCAAGAAATGCTATCCTTTTAATTAGAAAAATATACATTTTTTAAATCTAAGGCAATGAATAAGACAATCATAGATAAGGATATCTGTTCAGAGGATAAACAGAACGGTTTTTTAAATGCTAATTGGCAAAATCTGGAATTTAATAGTAGAAGATGGAATGCAAGACAGCAGTAATGTGTATTTCCAGTAAAACTATTCTCATTGAAACTTAAGAAATGAAGTAAAAAAGAAAAGAAGAAATATAGAGGAGAAGAAAATGCATTTCAGACTTTTATTAAAATCTATTAATGATGATTTTTCACTCTTGAAACCTCTCTTGCAACAATTGTCTTTAGATTACGTTGGCTCTTCAAATGCACCAATTAATAATCTGAGGGTATCTACTTCTAATTGTAAAGATCTGTAAGAACGTTTGAGATACTGCTACTCTGAAAACTTCTCCAAAGACCCTAAGCATGGGTGAAGTAGTTATTTTGTGAAGTTCCATAATTCTCACAGGCACATCGTGTAAATGTGTTCTTAGACAATGCTAGAGACATGCTGAATTATTACTCTTCACATGGGCTATGTTCTTCAGATGACGGGGTTTTGGATTTGGCAATACTTTTTGAGTTAAATCTGTGCTTTTATACCATGAAGAAGTTTCAGAGATGCCAAGCACAGCTGCATTCACTGGGTTAACATCTATGACATTCAAACTGTCCTTAACAGTCGTAAGAGCACCATAGAACAGATTTATTTTCTTTACACGGGGTTACTGCGCTGAAAGAGCCTGCTCTTATAAACAGCAGCTGTTACAGAACTCACTGCTCAAGTCGGCTTCTGCTTAATATTAATGAGATGTTCCATGGCTGAACTGCTGGTAAAGGTGTTCAGAAAAGCAGGAGGCAGGAGCAATGACAGAGAGAAGTCTCCCCTCGATTTGACAAAAAAGATTACAACAAATAGCTCATGACAAATGGAGCCATGAACTCGTTGGGAACCATTAACATTCCACACTAGGCCCTGAAGTGCCAGGACGTATCAACTCAATGATCGCTAAGGCACTTAAACTCTTTTGCCCAAGAGCTGCTAAATTAATTCAGGTACATTTCTGGGGAAAAAAAAGAAGTTGAGTGGACTAAAGTTTCTCAGTTCCTTCCTTGTGACAGTGAGTCATTTCCACACAATATCTGAGACTACTGGGTGTACACACATTACATCAGCTCCTCCATAGTCCATCCCAGAGAACATCTTGCCTTCTGTCACTCAGATGAGGATGTGCAAGACCAATGAAAAACACACAGAAAACATGGCAAAGCTGGATTTTGAGACAAACTACTTCATTATTACATCTTATTGAGAATATCTTCTCTGCAGAGGAAATGTTATCCCAGTTCCAATTTCTACCACAGATATCCACAACGTGCTCGTATTGCTGTAGAGGAAAGCCCAGGGAAGCTGCGTGTGCTGCACAGGCAAAGGAGGAAGAGAGGAAAGAACAAGCCAGACAAGGGGTGATTATTGATTCATCTCTGTTATAATGGAAGCACAAGGAGTTTGCACAGATTCCTTGAAGTGGAGTGTACCCTGAAAGCCAGGAGCCGCAGGTGCTAGTCCTCACAATCCATAAGATAAAGATGAAAGCCACATCACTGTGACAGAGGTAGGCTTATAATGAAGCTTTAGAATGAAGATTTCTTCTGTGCCAGATTTTTCGAGGTATCAAGAGCGCTTTTCCCCTCAATTTGTCATTATGGAATCAAAGCTTGTTTTCCTAGAATATTGTGCACATTTTAAAGGACAGAAAATAGCTGTATAGGCAGTAACTAAGTTACCATTAAGAACTCTACTGTATTGGGCTGCCATATGCTGTAGGTAGAACACTCAGAGTCTGTGGAATCAGGATGATAAAGTTCAGTAATACGACGCCATGTTACCCTTTTCCTTCTCAAAGCTTTATCTGTACATTCAGTCTCCTATATGCTACAGGAAGCATTCATCTCACTCCTCCAGGAAAGAAAGTTCCAGGAAGTCTGACTGGAAAGGCAGCACATAAGTAGTCCAGGCTATTTAGGCTACATAATTAATCTGAATAGTTTAATAACTTGGGTTATTCCAAGCACTGTGGCAACAAGTTCTTGCTTTTAAACGGTTGTTTCCATGCTTAGTAGCTGAAGCAATCTGAGGCAATCCATGATAGTGTCACTGAAGTTTGAGGGGGCTCAAACGTTGCCAGTTTTCAGTGAAAACGGGGATTAGCATTTCAGGAAGATTTCCATCTGGTAGCTCATGTTGGTCATATCCCAGGGATCTGTCGAAGGATTAGGGTTCAGGTTTCAAAGTATTTGTAAATTGCTGTAACGTACAGCATGACATTCTGCCAGTCTGGACGCTCGGTTCGCACCATTTCATTGATGTCCTGTCACAGAAAACAGATTGGTCAAAATCAGGAATGGAAACCTTGAGAGCAATATGGCAGTGTTTTCACACGTTCCTGGGAATGGTAAATCTGTCAAGTTCCACAATTTAAAGCACTGATGAAGAAAGCTCTGTTTCCTTCCATATATCTTGGTATTACTTACAAAATGTAATGAATAGCATATCTGCAGATCGTTCTTTTGTTGACTTAAGATTGAAATTTCTGATGCTGTGCATGCTCAAGCTGTCCCCCACTGAGCACAGCTGGTATAATAGTCAGACTTTAGTGTTCACATAACCCTGCACCAGCCTTGCAAAGCCACACGAGCTACCCAGGAACTGTGAGCCATGGAATCAAGGCCTAGATATTAATTAAAGCTCAAAATTCCCATCAATATATAATTGAATCCCACCTACCCTCTTCAGCACCTGTACAAAGCAAAACAGAGTGATGCAGTTTCTAGGAATTCCTGTTTACTGTAAGGCTCTATTTGAAAGCTTTGGATGCAGGAGTATCCAGAACTCAAAAAAGAAGTTGTGAGTTTTTTTAGCTGAACACCTTCTTCAGAGAATGAATAAATTCCGCTTGCATTCCACTCCTATTTACATACAGGAGTTTTCACATCCTTCTTAACCCTCTACTCATGTAACATGGATGAGGAAAAAAACCACAAACATACCCATCACACACACTGTATGCAGGTATGTAAAGAGATACTAACTTCTTAAGGTGGCTACAAACTGCACTTAGACTTAATTCCAACCAATTTGCCTGTTTAGCGTATCTGTAATGAAGTTCATCACAAAAAGGAAGGACAGACAGCAAGCATTTAGACTAAGGCTCTAATTATGCAAGAATTTCTGCAGTTATTTTCCACGATCTCATTCTTACATCAGCTCTTGGTAAGAAACTTCCACATTTCAAATCTGTGCCAAAGTCAAAGCACAAAAGCCCAGGAGTTGCACTGCCATTGTCAGCAAACACAATGCTGGGGGAGTAAAAGCACTGATAAGGATCAAGGAAAGTGTTATTTTTAAAAACTCTGTTGTACTGTTAGTTGCTAACTATGGTAGCTTTGTTAGAATTTAGGTTGCAAAAGTATCACTTAAGTATAATTGCTGATAATGGCCATTTCAGCTGAGTTTTTGTGATGGCTCACGAGGGTTTGGGATACTCCCAGTTCCACACCTTCAGAAATACTCTTTCTAGCAAACACTCTGCTACTGAAAACGAATTATTTTACTCTAAAATTTGTGTAAGACAACTCTTAAACAATCACTGAAAAAACCTTACAACTGTTTGCAATGATGACAAATTAAAAGTCTGAACTTAAGAGGCAAATCTCAATTCTCACACTACACTGACAAAAAGGAACAAATTACATTGCTTGATTTGTAGCTCCAGCATTCCAAAAATCCCAAATAATTTAGGAGTAGGTCAGAGACAGGACACATTTAATGGATTCTTGAAAATTGCATCCCATAACTATTTCTCAAGTTATTCTCAAACAAATTCATTGCCATTATTAATATTTCTTTTCACATTGAGAGGTGCTGGTGAACCTTCCTTTTAAAGCTTGACAGGTCTGTATTTCAGTCATTGTTCAGTGCAATAACCTCTAGCTGAGCTCATCTGCTGCTATTTTTAAGTATAAACATCCAAATCTTTTGAGACTACAAAGTAGAGTAATTTTGATTTTTATAAATGGGTAATAATTCATTCAATATGCATTTAAATCTTACCAGAGTAGATTTGATGCCAACACTTTCAGCTGCCTGAAAAGCCAAAGTGAAATTTCTTCTCTGCATGAGATATAAAAACATGTTAGAAAACAAGGAAATACTATTTCAAACGTAACAAAGTGGTCTTAAGAATGTTCATAATAATGCTACTACTTTTGCTTCAAACGGAGTCTATAATTTGATAGAGTAATTGAAAAGAGCCATTGGAATGAATGTGTTTTAGTATCATCCAGAAAACTCATGAAAAAGTTTTATTAATTGCCTGTTCAGAAGATAATGCTGAATATCATAGTGAGTGAAGAACAACTGAGTTATAAAATACTAAAGAAGAGATTATTTATTTTCTAAAAAGCATAAATAAAAAAAATCTTTTCATGCGTTAATGAAATAATCTTATATTTTTAGGATCTATTATCATTAATTGTACATCCTGGGTTAATACAGCAGTAGGTAGGAACTGTGGCAGACCAGAACACACAGAGATGATTTGGAAATCCCAGTAACACTGTGATTTTTACAACTCAAATTAGTTCATTGTTCTTTATTAACTCATATTAACTAAAGCACTGCAGTCCTGGGAAAGCGGTTTTTAATGTCTTACCTTGTCCTGGCTGTTCAGTTCTTGATAGGGAATATGAGCTGGGAGGTAAGTGTGGAGAACTGCACAGAAAGCCAGGCCATCGTTCCAGCTGCTGCTGAAGTTTGTGATGTCAATATTCTTGAAGGGAAAAAAAATATGAGCAATATTAAAATTGTAATCTAACAAGTATTACATGCTACCAAGTCATCAATACCTCTTTTTAATACTTTTGAAGAAATTGGCAGAGAGAGTGGACAGCTCAGCATTAAACTTCTGTGGTATGAACTGCACTAACAGAGGAGAACAAAAGAATATAGTGATAAGAAAGTCAGTTATTTTATATATTAATTTCAGATAAGCTCCCTCAAAAAAAAAGTGCAAAATGTGTGCCTGAGTGTGTGTTAAAAGTGCAAAATGTGTGCCTGAGTGTGTGTTAAAACTTGTAAAATGTTGTGCTAGAGAGAAGGGAAAGGATTTGGTGCAACTGTACACTCTAAGACAGAAAACAAACAAGTTAAATATGTGTACCTCAAATCCCTGATCAGACAATGTGCTCAGATCTCTGTTAAGGATCATTCTATTTTCTGCTTCTACTACATTCATACCCAGACAAAATTTCTAAATAATGAGGACAAGTATTTTCTCTTCTAAACAAGCCATTTCTCTATAGAAACTGATGTGAACAAAATCACAAATAAAACTTTCATTTGGAAATAAAGATGTTCCAGCAGATTTAGTGGTGATGGCAGCAGAGGATCTTTGGGGTTGAAACTGAAATTGGAAACGGCTGTCTCGCACTCTTGATCTTTTAGCTCCCGTAGGAAACTCAGTGGCACTGGTAAATGCATCTCCTGAGACTGTGTAAATTATTGTAGAGTCAACACAGTCCAAAGGAGTTACGAACAAGATGCCTCAGTGACCTTTTAAATGACTGCGTATTTGGCTGTTGGCAGTCAAACAACGTTAGAGAGGCTAAGTGGATAGCAGTCAGTTTAAACTTTAATTAGGAAACAACCAGTAACAACAATATCTATCTTTTACACTTTCATGGAGAAATATAAATGTGCTTCTATATCTAACTCACTTGCTGGGCTCAAGCAGAAGCTAACCAGCTCCCTTACTTAGTTTCCAAAGTTTTACTAGCAGGAACTGAAACCTCTAATCACAGAAGTGCAGAATCAATCGCATGAGCCAACTTTCACCTCAGCAATTTAGTCACCATCATCATCAGCTGTCTTCAACAAGACACTAAAGTTTGTCATTCCTAAGGCAGAAAACTCCAGAGCCAGTGTTCTGTGCTCGGCAGGCTGGGAATGGGGGCACTCGTACTTCTTGTCAAAGCAGAGCTTTGAACTTCAAATGAACAACAACCACAACCTCCTCCAACAGAGGAAAAAACCGAAACTCTGGGCAATTTCTACAAGAATGTGAGGGAAATCTTCGTTTCCTGCTCGGCTTTTGCACTTTTGATGCGAAGTGGCCCCAGTGCAGGTCTGGGCTCTGATGTCAGTGTACGTGCTGGGGCTCACAGTGCCCAGGGCCGGAGCCGCTCCTGCCTGCACACGGAAACGCTGGTGCTGCAGGCCCCCAGACTGTGGGAACCTGCTCGTCACACAGCTTCCTCCAGCCACACGGGTGGGAAGATTTAAAAGCAAAAGGAAAAAAATAAGGGAGGAAAAAAAGTGCCTTCTCTTCTCCCCAAGAGAGACAGGAAATTCGATTTAAATTAATGCCTGGTTAAAACTTTCTCAATGTTACTTAAATTAGGGAAACATATGCAACACACAGTATGAGGTTTTAAGGGGAAAAAAAAGGGAAAAATATCAGATTGTTAAAGCCAATACATTCTCACTTGTGTACATTTACAGAAGTTACTTTTTGGAAAATTCTTTCCACCTACCCTGCAAGCAGTAAGGCCTCAACTCACATCTGTGTTAGTAAGATGGATAAAGGTAGGGAGAGGGACCTTTTCTTGTCACAGCAAGCTGGCTGTAAAAATCAGGTGTGAACGATCATGTTTGCTTTGCTGTACAATCCACTGAGAGAGAAAAGGCTCCGTCCTGGTTTTCACCTCTTGGCTGAAATGTTCTCCCTCATTCCCTGAGATGGCCAAGTAATGTGGGAAGGAGAGGGGAAAGACGGACGCTGGCATTGCCACAGTGAAATTACAACAAGGAGAAGTGATCTCCCCTTAAACATTACAATTGTACAAACTAAAAACTTCACTCTAACTATTAGTAAGTATCCACAGAATGCTGAATTTTTAATATAAATATTGGAAGAGAAAAGGGCTCCTTAAAGTGCACCCACAAGTTTGGTTGGTTCTCAAACAAAACCAAACTCAGAATACACTACTTTTGTAAATTATCTTGTAGGGTCCAGCTTTTATTATTAAGACAACAAGCAGAAAGCAAACCCATCATCCAAGAATTTTAACGTATCCAGAGAAGCTGAATTAAAATACAATGGAAGGAAACAATTGAAAGGGACTGGTTTCTGTTTCCAATTGCTCTAAGCATTATGAATTATTATTACCTCTCAGACTAGAAGAAGTATAATATTGGTCAGAGAGTAAAAAAAATATCTAGAAAAGGGACAGATTGCCATTTAAATTGAAAATTTAATTTTTCATGTAGGGCTTTGAGCACATAACTGGCACATTTAAATACAACAAATTTTATTTCCTAAATGCTTTTAACTACTTGTGGTTTTTTTGAAAAAGCTTGGTCAGTATAATGAAATCAATCTTGCATTAAGCTCTCATTTCTCAAAGAATTGATGGTAAACAGAACATCAGCCTAAAATCCCTGACATAATTTCTTCTTTGTTATTGCTTTTATTAAGTAATTGGCTCTATTAAGAGAATTCTGCTGGAATCTAATCTAGAATTATTCTTCAAGACATTTCAGACCACAAAGTATTAAAGCAACTGAAGGACATCCTTTCAGATAAACTGCCAAACGAGGAATAAGCTCTCCTGGAGACAGGTGAACTAGAAAGGGATTTATCAGTCCTTGTCTATCAATGATTAATATGTAGGATGGGAGTGAAGCCACCTCTAGTGTTTAGGAAAGATGTTTTTTAAAAAGGCAATTCTAACAAAAGTTAAGCAACAGACCGTTGTCATAAAAAGATCTGTGGAAGACACTTTCCAACCAGGAGTAAACAACAGAGTTAAAAATTTGTAAGACCTTTCTGGAGACTGAGCATAAAAACATGAAGTGAAAAACAGACGGTAAGAGAACAACCTGGTAGATCCACAACCAAGAAACATTCCGAGCATGACTCAAGCCCCTGCTGAACTGGAAACTGCAGAATAGGAGGAGTCACCACAAAATGAGTATTCCCTGGAGCTCATATAGAAAAATAGACTGAAAACAGTATTGCCCGTGAAACATTCTAGGCTGCTTAACAGACTGGGCTCTGTGTAACATCAACCTAAGATCTCTGCAAACTTATAACTTCTAAAATTCACCATTTTAAAGCAGTTTTAACCAGCATACTGCTAATTTTAAAATTTTCTCCTATTGCTTTTTGCAATAATCCTAAATTAAGAGGGTCTTCTAAAGTCAGTGAAAATATTTTTTTTTAAAAAAAAGCAAGAAACAGACATTAACTATTATAACCCAGTAATTAATTACTTTTTTTTTATCCCCCCCAGATAAATTCCACAACTGAAAAACCCCACAAACATCAAGAAACCCAACTATATAAACCACAGTTTCTAACTTGTATTTACAAATTAAAAATGAAGTAATTTTAACCACTTTTTTAGACACATCTAGAGCTTCAATCTCCCTGAATTTTGGACATCAGAACTCTAGCAGAGGAGCATCCTGCAGCTCCATCCTTTGTTCTGCATAAGGAAGAGAGATTCCCATATCCAAACTTGGTTTGGCTTTCAAGAGAGTCAGGACATGAGGAAAATAAAACCATGTGTCTATGACTCTGTTGTATTACTGATTTAATTAAGTTGGTTGAGAAAGCAAAACCATTCGTATGATTCTGTGCTATAATCTATTAAAGCCTTAAAACAAGATTGGAAGTTTAAGTGTACAAACCTTGGCAGGCTTTTCCCATGGCAGAAAATCACTAGTAAAATGCTTTTAAAGATACATGCACAAAAGAAACGAGTATCCATTACAGAAGATTACAAAGGTAAACTAAATAAAAACTGCTATCCACGCTCCATTCAATCAGGATTCACTGACTCTCAGATCATGGAATAAAGCCGTGGCTATGTACTTCTGGCAGTAGGTGAGAACATAAAAGTATTTCTGGAATAAATTTAGCAGCAGTCTCAGCTACTGCCTCTGCAATCCCAGCTTCTCTAAAGGCAGTAAATGGCAAAGATAAATCATCAAAACCCTTAAACATTGACTGGTAATGTTTCTTTCCATACCAAACACGTTATTTTTCAGTTTGGGCACCAAGAAGAACCATAAGGAAGCAGTCATTCTCACAAAACCCAGTAATAGTTTCAGACATTAATGTCTGAAACACTTAGAGGTACAGACAGCTTCATAATTTAGTCTAAATTTTGTCATAATTAATCTAACAAGTCGACATTTCTCTTGTATCAGAATCCAATCCAAACACAAAAAGGAAGCATGTCCTTCCTTAACTCAATGGTTTTTGGCTAAAGCATCAGCCTAAACCAAGGAGAGAAGCATTTTGGCATCCTGACTGCTCTGATGAATCAACCAGACAGCACAGAACGCACACCCTGGAGTCAGTATTTGAACACAGGCTTACATAAGCACAGTCATGTCCTTTTCTTGTGCATTTTAAAAATCAATATAGCACTTTGAATGGACTATGACCCAGCTTAGTGTTAATACATTTTAAAAAAAAGCAACCTCAACATTCTTTTACTACTAGTTGTGTTATTCTACACTTACTGCTCAAGCACAAATGAAAGCATTGCTTGATTTCAAGGTGCACTGAACGTAGCATTCAACTTTTTGTAAGACGTGCAGTTTTGATCTGTACAGGAGGTAAAAATTAGGAGGTCTTTCCAGCAGAAAGCAGCATTGCATGAAATAGAGGACAGGTCCTACAGGGCTACACTAAGTGTGTCTGTACCTAGGAAGTGTGGAAAGCTTAAAGAAAGCTTAAAAAAAATGAGTCTATTCTTGTTGCTATTTTGTGACAATTACTTTTTTGGTGTCAGACTTCTGGAAGTGAATTATCTCTCAGAATGCTGACAAAAATGGAAAATAAATTGAAATACTGCTGGAGATAAGAATGGGTAAGGATGTGTGTATCCTGTTTATTGGTCCTCTTTTAACATGAAACATGCATGCTCACATCCTTTTTGGGACTTTTATTAGCTGTGTACTCAAAATGAAAGTAGCTGTGTTCCGGCCAGGGTAAATGCTCCACAACAGCTGGATGGGATTACTTTATGCTTTGAAGATATCTGGAATTTATGACAGTTTTATGACACTGCACATATTTTAGGGGAGCCAGGAGGATTCTCTGCTCTGAAAAATGCAGCACTTGGCTCTGTGCTCTGAAGCAGTGTCAGATCCTGAGCAAAGCTAGCACATGAGGAAATTTCAAGTATTTTGTGCCTGTTGATCTGAAAACTAAAGGTGATTTGCTCTTCTTTTATCTAAATGCTTATCTTGAGAGCAGCTCTCCTCTTTCATGGCTTAGAGATCTGTTCAGCCCAGAATATAACGAAGCTCAGCAACTTTGTGCAATTCTGTCAAGACTGAACAGGCTCTGGATGGAAGTTAATACAGAACCTGCCTCTGCTAGTTCTGCACCGGCTTTCTGCAGATCACCACTCTCCAAATGTGAGCTCCAAGGAGAAATTCTGCTTGCAAACAACATTCAGGCAGCATAATAAAAGCTACAATACAGTAAGAGACAAAGTTAATCAGGTTTTTATACCAGCAATTTCTCTTGTTTTCATTGGCTGTATCAACCTAATTTTTTTTATTGAGGTCTTGAAAAAACGCTTGGAACACAGTTAAATATTAACAACTATATTTAAAGGTGATTATTCATTTATTCCTCTCCAAATCTGCTTGAATAAATCAAGAAAAGTGTACAATCAAGTAATTTATAGGGTTTTTAACAAGGTTTAATTCCCCTATAATGGACTGAAATTAAGAGCTTCACCACACTATCATATTTCAATTATTTAGCATTCACAAAGTTTTAAGCTTCTAAAGCAGAAATAAGTTGTTAAGACTTTTAATCTAAAGCTTGAAAGCAATTTTCTAGAAGGGAAAGGAAAGCAGGAGTTATTTCTCTTCCATTTTCCTTAAGCAGACAAAAAAACCATACCAGTTGTACCAGACAATTCTGTAGTGCTATATTCTCCACACATAACTTATGAATAAAGAAAACCTTCCCTTTTTGAAACAGGACAGACTTTGGTGCAGTTTTTAGGGTTTTTTCTTCTTTTTTAGAATTTTTAACACATGGAGTAAGAAGCAGCTCAAGAACTACAGCTGGACTTTGAAGGCAACAACATTCAGTTGTTCCCTGCTGTCTTTGATGAGGATAAACCAACTCCACCACACCTGGTGTTTAACAGGCTGAACCACTGGCAGCTCACCTGTAACTCTGTGCACCTTCAAAAAAATTCAGAAATCTGTATCTGGCTTGTGTGCTTGCTATTTGTTAGCATTTATTAGCTATTTTCCACTATCCAGTGCAAAATATAATGCCAGGGATGAAAGGCAAAACAATGCCAGGAGCAAACATGTCTCTGTTAGAAATGGAGCTTTATCTCAACGTGCATGGTTCCATCTTCCCTGTGAAACACCAACAGCTGAAATAATTTTCTATAAATACCTTATGCATAAAAATTTTCTATAAATACCATTTATGCATAAAAACCTACAGCTGTGAGACATCACCTCCAGGTGAGAGGGAGAAAGTAAGGCAAAAAAGTGATTACTGTTGGCAATGGATGAAGAAGGAAACACATCTTTCTTAGCTGGCAAAGACATACTTGAAAATACTGGCTAATTTTTTTGCTGGGTATGTTTAAAACATTAGAACACCACCAACATGGTGTCCAACCAGAAGTGAATTTCAGGGGATGCTGAAAATAATCAAATTCTGTACAACAAAGAAATGAAAAATGAGTGTGCCTAAAGCAAAAGACACGCCTTTCCAAGAACTAACTTAATGTAACCTCCTGATGCTATATCACAGTTTCAATGAAGGCATTGCAGTGGCTCTGCAGATGCTCTGTGCTTTCTCCATACCATGCTGCAGGTTTTGAACCAAGTAGAGAAAGTCTCCAAACCTATCCTTTTACCAGTGTTTATAAAACTCAAGGAATTATAAGCAGCAATCTGCAGAATCAGAAGCGTATTTTTGCATGTGCACACAACTACAGAATGAAAAGCTTGGAATAATTTCTATCACTTTTCCTAACCAGATTAGCAAAACTGTCAAATTCATCTTTCGTTTCAAGACAATATGGGAAAATATCTTTGCACTTAGTTCAAGGATTTATAAAGAAATATAACATCCTGCCTTTTTTAAAACGTGGGGAAGGAGAAAGGCTCGCTCCACAAAGCTGCTTATCCTCAGAAATAGCACAGTTTAGTACCAGACGTGCCACAGGAAGAGGGGGAGGGTTTATATCACAGCCTGTCCATTGTGCTGAAGGAGGACTTTTCCTATGGATGGGCGACCATCCTGTTATGCGGCTCTCAACTTCCTCTTGCATTGTAATGCTCAAGTCATGGAAAGAGTAAAGTTCTTAAACTGAGGATTGTATTGGGAACTCCAAACACTTTCAATACAAGTTAACCAAACAAATACATCATGGTCAGACTATTAACATCCTGGTTTAGTTTGCTGAAGCCACTGTTCTTTTGAAAAAATAACACCATCAGGAGAACTCTGGACAGTTATCTTGTTAGTTCTTTTGGCTACTGATAACATTTGAACCAAGTGAAAAAAAAAAAGGCTGCAACCACAGTGGAAAGCCAAGTTCAAAATGCAAGACAATGCCACCTCCACAAAACAAACTGTCCCAGAGGGGCTAAATGAGAGTGCATTCAAAGATCCAAAAACACCCCTATGATAATTACCTATTAAAAAATAAACCTCTGAGATCTGAGAAACAGTACTCTAGCTGCATTTGGGAAACATTAAATTAAACCTTAAATTGATAAAGTTTCAGCTCCAATTTCAAAAGTGCAACCTGTGAAAGGCTGATTTCAAGTGCCTCAATGGGAGGGCAGCTGCCCCCTTAAGAAAAAGCAGCTACTGTGTGGAGCAAAGCGACTGAGGAGCTGTTGGTGCAGAGAGCAGGACTGGGAGCACACGTTCCAAGGGGAGGTACAGGACATGCCAGGGCCAGCTCAGTCCATGCAGTCAGGTGTGAAGCAGCCTGGGTTGTGCCACAGGCAGGCTCCACTGCCTGCCAGCCACCGAAATGCAGCATTAGCCAGCTCTGCAGTTACCTGATAGCCCTCTGTTTTCTTCTGGCACCACTTGAGCAAGGCGTTCCTCTTGGATCCTCCATATTCTCTTGCTAGGGCAGACAAGGGGTCTTTCCTCTCTTCCCTGGGAACAAGGCCAGAAGAGCTCATAACGCAACAGAAATGGGTATTTATAAAGGCTTAAAGAGAAGGACAAATCCTTATCACACTGAAAGTAGCAGGATACAGCACTACTGACTGAAGAACAGAATACACAGGAATACCTGCAAAAGACTTGAGAGTTAGTTTGGAGTAACTCTTTCATTAGCAAATCATCCTAGTTTTTCCTTTAAGCTTTTTTTACTAGGTCTTTCCACCTTAATGATATTTCTTTCTAAGAGTTTGAAAAACTAAACTCACAACTTAGTAAGTTCCAGCCTGAACCATTAAGCCAACTCAAGTGACTTTATTTTGTATTTAGAAAGAAAATAAACTGATGTTATCTCTTTTGCATCTCATGGCTGATTACAAATGTCACCTTGAAACAACAAGTTTGCATATGAACAGCACGGTGTTATTAACAGAACACTTGCCTGAGACCTGGAATTCTCAAAAAAGAAGGCGGAGATCTATGTAGGCTGATCTGCCATTCGATGTATTAGCACAATAAAAGCAGTCAATTAATTTCAATTCCAGTTTGTCAAGCTATCTTAAGTAATTTTTTCCTTGAGAAAAGACTGGGGAAGAAAAGAACAACCTAACTAAGTTGGCCATTTTTCATGAGTCTTACATTACAAGCATCTCTTTACCAGGCTTCAGAAATGAATTCTTGGATTAAAAAAATATATATTATAGAGGCTAATACTTCTTTAGTGGCCTAGTTACATGATTCAGTGTTTCTATAGATGTTATAATAAACAGTCTTTGACAAAAAGAGTAAATATTACACCATTATGGAGCTTAGTTACTGCACATGAAGTGCACCAGCAGTTGTTCTTATTTTTAATAATCTCCATTTGGGAAACTAAAATAAGATAGCTATCGGTGAACTGGAAAGACTTCCCCATCTGCCATTTTTAAAGAGTCCCATCAGATATAAGCAAGATTTTCATAACATTCACAGAGATGACACCCTAGGTTACTCTTTCTGAATATTTCCCAAAAGACATAGGGATTGTACACATTCACTCTCAAATCTTCCACTCTTGGTTCTTTATAGCCCATGTGGGGACTGGAAAGAATAACATAATCAGAGGATTCTCTGCTGCAGATTTACAGGTAGCGATTCTCCAGCTCCTGCTAAGGGAAAAGAAAGCATCCATGGAATGTGGATTTCCTCCTGAGTGTGTGCTATAAACAGAACACCAGACTGTTCCATGGATCAGCATCTCTTGGTCGATGCATAAAAGAACATGGCCCAACAGACAAGGAAATGTTTTAAGACACTAATCTCAAGTACATGTATTGCAATTTGCTTGGCCAATCTTCACCAACATGTGCATGGGCAGGATCTCAAAGTTACTTAAAAAGAGAAAACAGTCGAAATATCCATGAAAATATATGCCCAGTAGGACAGCAAACACAAAACAGTAACTGCTATCTTTGATGCTCAGCCTTCAAACCTAACTGCTCATCTTGATTTAACAAAACAAGGAAGTCAATAATTGTGTATTTTAAATATGAAATGAATTATTAGAATAGGTCACTGTACCTGAACTTCACAGGCACCACACAGCCAGAATGATGCTTCAAGAAATTCTGCACTTCAGTTCTTAAATCAGTACAAATATCAACAACTTACACTGGTATATTTTTTCCTTTGGTGATTGAAACAAGTAACAATGGGATTGCATATTCAATCTATAATGAGGGTTATGCAACACTAGGAGAACTGAAGAACAGAGATCTGGGGCAACAATAGAACTCAAATAAAAATATCCTTCTCTACGCTAAACATACTGTTTAGCCATGAGGGAGCTGTACAGCCTGTTCTCAAATTCCAGCAAGAGCACATGGTTTATATCAGGTTCTCACAGTTATGAAAGCACTGCTGAAGAAAATAAATTAGCATTAAGTTGTATGGAGACAATGAGAAATTGCTTGACACAAATCTTACATGTTCACATATTAGGTCAACTGCATTCCAAATCAGAGAGCTAACGAGGTTTTAACTAGAACAGTAAACTGCAAGTATTTGTTTTAGTGAACTACAGCAATAACTGCTTATCTTACAGTAACTTTCAGAAAAAGGTAGGGGAAAAGAGAGAAATCTGATCATACAACAAACTGAACTCCAGCAGCTACACTCAGAGTGGCTCCGAAGGCCACACTCATCGCCACACACCCACTGCTGCACAGTCCATTAAGTCTTTTGTAGTACTGAACATTGCAGGCAATGGCTGGGCAGCAGAGTAATGATTTCATAATTATGACTCCACAGTTCCACCCTGGAATGCCACATTATTTGCTACAGTCTGCAGGCTGACTCCAATACAACTCCATGTTCCCAGTTCAAAGTTCATTCACAGGTGTTTTAGGGGTTTTTTTAAAACTTATTTCTGGATGTACTTGGTTTAAATTTAAGTGCTAACATACACATTAATTGCTGGTAGTAAAGTACCCACAATTAAACTCAGTTTAATTTCTGCACAACAAAAGCAGGGCAGCACTGAGGCCTGTCTCAGCTGATTTCAGGGAAATCACTTTCAAGAGCATCCACAGCTGTGAATACTCCAGAATTTTATTCATGTTGCAAGTGTCTCTGAACATTAAGGGTTTAATACTTCTGCTGTACAAAAGCTTTGTCAGGAAGCTCTGTGAGAAATGTTCTTGACAGAATTATTTAACCTTTGTCTACCAGTTTCCCAATCTGTGAAGCAGAGCTGAGGACATACTTCACTGGGATAACATGAGGATTAAATACTTCGAAGTCCTCTAACAGATAACACTACAGAAAGGAAAAGTTTTAGATTTACCAGACTTATCTTTTGTCTTACTAATCAAAGGAGGTTGTCTGGCCATTTGCTGTTCAGACTTGCACTATGATTCCATCTGTGGGACAAAAAAACCCCAGGCCCATTCACTCATGGTTATTAGAAAGGTTTGCCAGTATCTGGGATTAAGACCCAGGCATGCTGCTTTTTGTTTCAACTGGGATTACAGAAGTTAAGTTTCATCATGGTCTCCCCGGGTTTAAGCCAGTCTGCATGATCTGCTCCATGTGCTGTAAGCTCACTTCCTGAATCTGGCTGCATGGTATTTTGAACTGGTATTATTATTTAGTGACATGACTTCGCTTGCTTTTCTAGTGGAGTATAAAGTTCTGGTATTAACTCATAAGCTTTAAAAAGCTTAACTTTTAGTCTAACTTTTAAAACAACTACTGAGCTGCAGAAAAAACCTTTCTGAGGCTCTTGCAGATTAGTGAAGATCATTACTGTGTGGGGTCTGCAGTCTCAGCACCAATATTATGTACTAGATGTATCCAGACAGACAGCTGAGGAATTAACCCCAATAAAGGATTTTCACCTTATTCTGCTTCTGGTTGTGGGGGTGACTGATGCTGTGGGAGAAGATGAGAGGGACAGCTGTGGTGAGGTGGTACCCATTGCCATGAGAGATGCTGGAGATGCTCCATCAGGTGCACTGATGTCCCGCTTGATTTCTTCACTACTTCTTCGAGACACTAAGGGGGGAATTGCCCATACATTTATCATTTGCAAACATAAAAACTTTCAAACTTGCTCTCAGACAGGCATTAGTTCAGAAACCAAGCACAGAAACCGATATCTAATACTAGGTTTCAACGTTCTTCTTGATACTTTCCACTTTGGAAATATGAAAGATTTAGACTGCACTAGAAACATTTAAGATCAAGCCTGTATTTGAAGCAAAGAAAATTTGATGACTGTATCTTAATGGAATATCTACTTCCATTTGAAGGATTTAATGAATGAGAAGGAATTTTAACACCAAAGCATTTATTTTCCTCTTATCCTTAGAGTTACACTGCGAAGCTTCAAGTAGTCAAGGAAAAAGAAAACCAAATCAGTTTAGAGATGACAGCTGGTTTATTTCCATTTAATTTTAATGAAGAATTGGCATGTATGTGATGCTCTGGACATTAATTAAATATCATCAAGTATAGCAAACGTTGACCTAAGACCAGTCAGTCACATTCCACAGAGCTTGCTTCATTTTATCAAAGGAAATGATTTTTCTTTCAAATGAAAGCACAAGCATTGTGCTCCATAAAACCAAATTTGGAATTGTTACATGTTCTCTACATGGAAGAGTTGCCAGTTAAAAGTATGAGGTTTGCCTTTATGCTTAAATAGTCACCATTGTTTATATTTGTGCAAACCAAAGATTCAACTCTCCACATAAATCAGAGACTTATTTTCTAATGACCTGGGGGCAAGTACATTAATTTATAAATACCAGACACAAGGAGTTTGGGTTTTTAAGACAAATAAAAACTATCCAAAACTTGTAAGCATTTACTCAAATATAGGCTTTAAAAAAAATATTTATCTAAAATCAATTCTGCCTAGATTATACAAAGCATCATTTCCACAGTATCACATTATTTGTCCTATAATTCGTAAAGATTTGGTTTTAGAAGCCCCTGCTGATACTGAGATATCAGCATATACAGCTTGATAGTAAACTAACATTCTGCATAAACTTGTATTTAGCAAGTCTGGTCTTTTTTAAATCCAAAGTTAACATCAAATGCCCAGCAACTACCACCAGCACTACTGAAGATTTGTAGGTCATGACAGTCACAAAGTAGACCTGTAAGTACATGGCTGAAATGAGAGTTCCTAATTTTCCTGATCACCTAACACCCATGGTATTACCTGAAATAGATTTGGCACTTTCCATAGCAGGGACTCTTGGCAGAGATGCCGGCCGGCTGGTGGAGGACGTTCTCAACAAATGCTCTGGACAAAGCAAAAGGAGAGACATCATCATTACTGAGATTCCACTCAAATATTAGACATTCAGTCATGAATACTGCCCACCAGTGCCCGAGTTTGGCTGTTTTAGGGAGAGCAATTGATTTTGTCTGGAAGATAGAGAAGGCCTGAAATTGCCCATTGCCAATGAAGTGCACTATGAATACACCATGACCACCTTTATCCTTTTCCCTAAAGCCTCTTTCTAATCCGCTTGCCCTGGTATAAAAAAAAATAAAAATCCTTAAACCAAAATGCTGAGAAAGGAACCTCCATTCAGCACACAGCCAAAATATTCAATATGCCCTTCACAATGTTCAGTGGTACACCAGATTGCTTTGGCCCTCAGGTGGTTTCTTTTTCCTCCTCTCTGGTTTGTTGGATTGGCATTTTTTGGGTTTTAGGTGTTTTTAAAATTTTATTATTAAATAAATACAAATATTTTCCTTTCTTCCTCAATGCAGTGGAGCCTAAAAGGTGCCTTTACATATTGTATTGCAAGATTAGTTCTGCCTATGAGTAAAAAAAACTAGAACAAAATAAATTTTCTGTAGCAACAGATCAAAGCTATTTCCTATTATGAAATATTCCTTCAAGTGAAAACTGCAAACAAAAGGTTTACATACTCCTACGTAAAAAAACTTAAAAGACAGTAATTTGAATATAAAGTCTCATGGAAAAAAGGATTAAGAAAAGTGAAACTCCATTTATTAGTTGAAAATGTGACATAAGAAACATACATTGCTAGAGAGATACATTAAAAATATATCTGTAAACAGGAATTCTGTCTGGCACCCTCACTACTGCAACACAGTCCTGCTCCTGCATTCACTGAGGAAAACACAAAAGCTGTGTAAAACATACCACTCATTTTGTGTTTAAGCTTGTGTCTACCCATGAGCTCTGTAACAATTAAAGAGTCCTGAATTATCTTCCTGGAAAGGCATTTCAATATTCCTAAAAATATCGAAGTTTCTAAAATTAAAACTGCAGCTGCATTGTACAAACAGCCTCAATATGGATTCAACAAAAGCAAG
Organism: Pomatostomus ruficeps; assembly: GCA_013400735.1. Lineage (NCBI taxonomy): Eukaryota > Metazoa > Chordata > Aves > Passeriformes > Timaliidae > Pomatostomus > Pomatostomus ruficeps. Next base: position 13,267 of record VYZT01009305.1, on the reverse strand, counting down.
AAGGAAATCGGGCACATACAGACTATTATGAAGTGCTAGAGAAAAAAAACCCAACCCTTTAGAAAACATCAGACCTCAGGAATACCAAATTGAGAGGAAATATTCAGCCTGGAGTAATATGGGGATTATCTTGAGAAACATCTACACACAAAAAGCCCCTAAAGCAGGCATAAATCAGAGAGCTACACCCAACACATGATAGCCATTCATTCTCACAGGAAGAGCACATTGTGAACGGCGTTTGGAGAGACAAAACAAAGTTCACAGAACAGGGGAATATTGGGAAACAGATAAATCAACACTCTGTTTCATTCAATTTTTCATCTGGCTCCTGAAGATTCAATACTTAAGAAGCTTATTTTGTTATTCACATGCAATACAATGCCAACCATCATCCTTGTTTTATTTTGGGGGGGTTAAAAACCCTGCAACCACACAAATAATGTAACCCCACAGGTGGGGTTTTTTAACATCTGGGACAGCTGCAAGATAAGTTCCTGAAATTACCTTATCTTGATTTTACAAGTGATCTTAGTTTATGCACGCACTAAAACCTGTCAGAATACAAGTTATCAGCATGTAATTGTGGTTCTGCTGAAAATTATAAAAAGCATCTTTATTTTACACCACCACGTGTGCTGAAAGGTAAGTAAAAAGAACTTAAACATGAGATATTCTATGATTCTATGAAGATATTTTGATAATAAAAGGTATGAAACACAGCAATGCTTTGGACGCTAAATAATTTTTTTAAAAAATATTAATAGCAGTGCTAAAAACAAGGTTTAAGTGAACTTGAATCAGTACCTTGAACAGGAATTTCTGCATAGCTTGGTCTTTTATCTGTCAGTGTAGCAAGGGGTTTTGAAGCAGAGATTGGCCCACTTATGGAATGCCTCTGAAATGGAAAAATACTTGTGTCAAACATAACTGGAAGGTAAAAAAACAAATCTGGAATTGCAGAATCAGCTTGAGAAGCTCAGACATGACATTATTACTAATTTTAAAGAACTACAAAAGTAAAGGAACCTTTGAAAATTTTTCCTTCTTTACTTTAAAAACCTTTACTTTTGCCCATCTGACTATGCCTTGATCCTGTAACATTTGCTTCCTTAAACTGAAACCTCCTCCTCAGACCAGTGTTAAAAATTAAGGCCGTGAATTCTCTTGCAGTTTTTTTATTAATTCTCACCTTCATTTATATTTTGTTTGAACAAACCTGTTCTGGTTAAACTTGACGTGTTTATTTAAGCCAGTGCAAGCCCCTATATAAAGCCAAGGTTTTAGTGCCTGATTTGTGTTATTAACAAAAGCCTTTACAGCTTTGTGCCTCTTCCTGGAAAGTTGGGATAATGGTGTCATGGGTACAGTGACCCAAACTACTCTGCTAAGAAAAACCCGGCTGAAAAAATGGGGTTTATTCAGAACGTCAAGAGCTTTTGTTCACACGTATTTAACTGAGATGCTCTGGGAACAAATGGAGAAAAACATTTTATTATTTTTCAAAGATTCAATAAAACACAATTTTTTTTTTTTTTTGCCCTCTCAGGTCACTTTAATTTTTGCTCTCCTCTAAATTGGTATGAATTGAGCATTTTGTTTTCAAGTTTTATATAAAATATTTAGCAATATTTAGCTTGCTTTTCGCAAGCACACGATCACAGCTGTGTTAAGACTTGTAACACACAATTCAGTAAGCACTGAATAGGACTAAAATAAGCATTTTAGTCTCACACAGTGAACTGTACAAAGCAATAATTACCCTTATAGTTACTGAAACTCAGATTCAGTTGCTGAAGACTCATGGAGGATTGCCCACAATTATTTAAAATTAGTAATTTCAAAGAGCCTGTTGCAAATTATAGTTCAATCTTTATTCCCCCTGTCCTTTCTATTAGATTCCAATGTTTAATCATAATCAGTCCACTAATGTGTTTATCCTGAAAACTCTTTCAGGTCTCCATCTGGCCCAAGGTTAAATGAGTCTTATCTTCATGAAATACTGAAGGTCACATGTTTCTCACGCCAAATTATGTAGGCAAGACAGACAAATCCAGAATTGTGATTAAAATAAGTTAACAGTATATACTTTACAGCATCCCATAGCACAGGCAGGATTACAGGGCTACTTATTCATCAGTTAGAATCAAACTAGAGTTATTTTTTGCTAGAAGTCAAATGGAAAGAACAACTGCCAACATACAGCATGACAAATTTCATCACTTCATATATTCAATGTCCTGCACATACATGACAAAGATTGTACCTTTAAATGTGCCAGTGAAAGTGACTGTGATTGTGAGACAAACACAGAAATGCCCACAACAGCTTCCCCTAAGAGCTGGTATTTCATACTTACATCACCTACTTAAAACCCCCCAACATTTCCTAACTAAAGGACAAGAACCGTACCAAAGTGAGCCATTTCGTTGCATCTCCCCACGCCAGGAAAAAGCTAAAATAAAAATATTTCATTTTGGTTAGCTTTGGGACTGTCATTACAAAGGGAGTGCAGAGCTTCAGCCAGGAAACACAGGTATGTACAGAGCTGGAGATGCGTATACCTTTATCACTTAAAAACAAACATCCTTTACAGATATCGTCAGAAAGTGGCTGTATCACTCAGCTGGTAACTTGCTGCGTATTGGCCTGGTCTCTCTGCAATAAAACAAATTGATTGTCTTTTTGCTCCTGTTGACACTACAGACAGGGCTCCCTGGCACTGTTTGGTTCCTTATTACGAATCTTACAGCCACCAGCAGTACCACAGTGACTAACACACTGCAAACCAGAGGAAAATGTGATGTTTATCTACTTTCACCTGCCCTCCTCTATGTATTAGCAGCAGTGCACAGGTCTCTGGGAGATACTTTAAATTTGAAACAGAACTATAGCAGGATGAACAAATATCTTCAAATATTTGGCTTCTGACTCATCATCCTTGTGTCTGTTGTCAGCAATGGAAGGAAAAATGAGTATCAACCACTATCCACTGTCTTCCCCATCACTTTGCACTTCACACCAGTGCATCTACACATGGCAACTGCAGAACAAACACAGTTTTTCACATACTAACCAGTTAAGCTATAGGAAGTCTGACACTAAATTGCTTGGACCCTGGCAGTTTATATGCTCAAAGCAAACCAGGACATTCAGTGGTGACCTGTAAATCTGCAATCACATCTGCCTCAGAGAGTCCTCCAGCTACAAAACAGAAAAAAAAGGGGAAAGCAGCAGATATACTCCTTTGTCCTTATATTCCTCCCTAGGCATCTGCTTTGTTCATGCCAGTGGCATACCAGACCAGTTAAGCTTTGGGCTAACCCAGCGGGGTTGTTTTCACATTCTGAAGAGCATTCTCTTCATACCTCTCTTCCTAAATTGTTCTGCAGTACTGCTGAGAGCCATAGTAAAACACAGCTATGTTCCACTGCAGGCTTCGACCTGAAGCCAGAAAGGGTTTTGTTTGTTTGAGTTGCAAAATATATCCAAGAATCTATCTCATTATACATATACACACAGCTGTAAAGAAAAAAAACCAAGCAAACAAAAACCCTTCAAGACTGAGGAAATTCATGATACACTCCAAAGACAAAGCTTATGGCTGATGCATGTGTACTTGGACAACGTGTTTTGCAACCAATCCATCTTATCAAAGTATCAACACTGTGCCAGTTTCTCAACATGTAAATATTTCCCCTGTGATAGCATTTAAAAGCAACTGAGATTAACGATCATGAACACTGCAGCACCCATAGAGAGATACACCTTTCCTCAAAGACCTTAAACCATGGATGACTTCTGTAAGGTGGGAACCAATAGGTCAGCTCACATTGTGACTACTTATTAAAATCTTGCTTTTCAAATGCAAGAGAGCACGAACAAAAATGTTTTAAAAAAATTACGTAGAACACAACAGTAGAAAATGATGCAGCAATATGAAAACAAAGAAAACTCAATCCCCTTCTCTCTTGAGCAGAAAATACTCACATAACTGAGGTCATGAAACCCAACTGCCTTCTTGATAATTACAAGTGCTTTGTAGAAAACCACCTATCTTCAGAAAGACAATAGAAGCTGTTTTCATTTACACACCCTCCCCTTTGTTTTTCAGGCAATGTTTCCCACTAATGAGTATCCAGCTGTTAATGACTTGGGTATATCCAGAAGCTGAATTCAAAATTCAAGTAATTCTGGCAGATCATGAACATCAAACAAGAGCTGTAAACCTGAGCAGCATTGCAGTATTCTAAGAGATTACTTTGGTTCATGGTTAATTTACAGGTAAATAAAGGGAGATAAGCCTTAGGCTTCACCGAAAAGTTTTTTGTCTGCCAAAGGTCTGGTTCATCCCTTTAAAACATGAGATTAAGTCTGCCTCCTCCTACAAGAGCGCAGAAACAAACAGAAATACAAAGACAGATCAACAGGAACAAAGCATCTGTCAGCAAACTTGTCACATTTAACTAATTTAGAAAACTTCTGTCAAGAGTGACTGTATCACAAGAAGTAGCAGAAGCTCTCCCACAAAAACATTTAATTTTTTTCTTTGTTTTAAGGCTGTCTATTTGTTTCATGAAACTCACTCTTAAATGAATAAATGCTGCACTAGGTCTGAGAACAGGAGAACAGTCAGTCCGTTCCAGGTATTGTTCCTTGAGGACTAAAAGCTAATATTGATACAGAGTCCTCAGTTCAGGCAGGGAGAATGTATCACCAAATCATTATACTCACCTACAGTAAAAATCAAGTTTGGGAACTTTTGGACAGCAATATCTTGAAGGCAACAGGAGAATTATGGATATTAAAGGAGTAAAACAAAGTACATTCTTTGATTTTTCTTTATTAATCTAATCCCATCTGCTTTGTCCTTAAACTTGTTGGCTTCTGTCAAAATCTAGCTTCACACAGGAAGGTTGATACTAAAACCAGCAATGATCTACCAAGCTGAACACAGGAGTCCTGACAATGCCATCTCAGTGCACCCAGGCTGCTGCAGCAGATGAGCAAAGGACAAAGCTTCAGAGGGGACAGCACAAAATACACAGCACCATCACCCACTGGCCAAACTCTGTCAGTACAAAATGAACAAAGAGCATAAATTCACAATTATTTCAATTTTCCCTCATCAGGCCTGTATTAAAAGATACACTTACATTGATTGTTGCTGACAGATTCTGCACAGACCTTAGTCCACTACCAAAGGGGATTTCTGCTGTTTCTCTGCCAGGCAAAGAACTAAGAACTGACAATCAAGTCTAAAACTAAGGAATGCAAATAAAGTCTTCCTCTCATGCTTTTTAGTAGCACAGGAATAGCAGTGGTTGGGAATATTTAACAAAACCTTTCAAATTTCCAACGTGCTTCTCAGTGAAAGACTCTTGTTAGACTGAACAGTTTAGCAATTACTTACTTAAGGCAACGTTTTATCATTATTTCCCCAGCAAGTCAGCCAATATTTGTACGTTACCACCAGTAGTTTCACGCAATCTTCTTCACAGAGAAGGATTAAGTGCAGTCATAAAACACCCACCTGCATAGGGGATACGGCAGCAGCTGGGGGAGTTTTCATGGGACTTGGGCTCAGGGGAGTGCGAGGAATTGTGGCAGCAGCAGGGCTCGGAACTAGGAGGAACACGGAAAGGAAGCCATTGTGAGCATGACACCGTTCTGCAGCGCAACAGGAGACTGCTAAAGCCAACTCTCACCTTGTACTTTACATTACTAGTTTCACCAGATCACACTTTCAGAATTTCAATTAGAAATTGACTGAAAAGTCATTTGAAAGTATGCCTACACGTTTACTCCTCTGCAATTACCTTCATTTTCTGTCTTTCTATCATCCCTGGTGAAAGCACAAGTTCCCTGGGGGTGGACAAGGCTAAGGTGCAGGATACTATTACCTTGGCAGATGTAAATCACGGCATCACCAGCTCTCTGATCTTCAGACAATTAAAGAGATAGCAGCAGGCTCCTGGCTCTGCCAGTAATACAAGGAAGATAAACTCTATCACCTGCTTCTCCTTTCTAGTTTCTATTAAAAATCCACAAGCACTAGATACTATATACCTTAAATCTTGGGATGAAACAAGTAACGTGTTTAGAAATGGACAAAACCAGAAAAATTCTGAATTAGTGAAACCATCACCTGCTTATTTAACAACACAATTAGACATGAATGCTGATGTAGAAGGCTGATATTAGCTTGAAATGAAAGATTCCAATGAAGGGAGAGGGGATTTATCATTTAACTAAACTAACTGTGGCAAGAAAGCATCTTCCTCCAGTAACACACTAATAAAACCTTTAAATGAACACTAGAAAAGTAAAAAACTGTAAATACCTTTGAACAAAAGAGCAAGCATGGAAATAGAAGCATTTAAAGAATCGTTAAATAACAGAGATGGTTCTGTATCTTAAACTTCCTGGTTCTAAGCAGTCGAAAGCAGCTTTGCTGTGCACAGTACTGTAGCGTGTCTGCTAACTTAGTCTGCTTCAGACCAAGCCTTTTTACAAGAGACTTACAGTGACTTTATTGGGCATGAAATTCAAAACACAAAGACCTCGCAAGGGAAATATTTTAGTCCATACAAGGTCTCATACACAGAGGTGAAACCCAAGTGTTCCTCATTTCAGAGTAATTACTTGGACTCCTTCTTCTGGTCACCTATGGAGAAGAATAGCAGCTGTTCCCACAATCAGAATCATAGTGAAGTCCATTGTCTCAAGAGTGAGACTCCTTTCATTTTAGAAAATATTTCCTGTATCTTTCGATAGGTGATACTGACTGGATCTTTTAACTTGCATCAGAGCTCTGAGTATAAGAATATAAGTTATTAAAAGAAATAAACTCAGCTCTAGCTATTACATGGCTTTTCGAATGCTTAATTTGGTACATTAAGTTCACATTTTAATAATTGGGCTGAAATCAGTTGTGCTTCCAGCTATAATTATGTGTGTCATATGTGTTTATGTATTTCTAATATACAGGAGCACTGAATCAAAGCATCCAGCATATGAGTCACTGGCAATGCGACAGAAAAGAAAAAAATAAAGACAAGACAAAAAAAAGAAAAAGGATGCTTGCACTTAACTGCAGTGAACAATCTGTTCTGCAATCCAGTTTGGGTTGGTTTGTTTCAGCCATCACTTGTAGGTCAAGACAGGATAAAGCAGCTTGCCTTTGAATGAGCTGAACCACCAGAAGTGACCATGTCAGCATCTGCAGAAGGGCAGCCTGGCAGAGCTGCTCTCTGACTGGTGGAACTCACCTTGGGAGGCGCTGTCGAAGGACTTGATGAGCGTTTTCACCGTCGGAGTCGGCTCTGAGGAGGTGGATGATCTGCGACTCAGGCCCATTCCTTGTCTCAGAGCTGCCAAATCTCTCTCTACTGCATTCATGTAATTGTACACTCGGCCACGCTCTTCTTCCTGCCTGAAGTCAATGTGCAGCTCATTTAGGGTAGTTAAAAAACCTTTTAACATGTGAAGTCTTAAAAAAATCAACAAAAATTGAAGCTGAATTAAAATCTATGGTCCAAATTGGTCATTACATTAACCTGGTTTTCTTTCTACTGTAATTTAGAAATAGATTATCAACCAAATTTGTCACTAAGTTCTTACTGTTTGTCAGCAACAGAGCTTAGCATCTGCTAAAAAAGTCTATCAAATCAATATTTGATAGAAGGCTTATTTCCTGCTCCTATCTCTCTCACACACACAGGGATGGAAAAAATTGAGACTTAAGGAGCTCATCATTCCACACAGAAATAATCACCTCAGAGGGGAGAATTTTTTTCCACCTGAATAAATGGTAAAGAATTTAATACTAAGGAGGTAAGAATATATTTCTGGCACACATCTTTAAGCAGCTTCATCTTTTCCCCAGGTTTCACAGCCTGTGCTATCTCCTATCCCACTGGATGCTGTGTTAAATGTAATGTAAATCCCACAAAATTCCCATCCCTACAGAAAACAATTGTTCACTATATACACATTACATCTGTACTGTACACATTACATCACTACTGTGAGCTATATACATATCTGACCCCTAGAGACAATGTAGTCAGGATTCAAATAGTGCTGTCCAAGGTGTTCCTATTTGTGGAATTTAATACTTCTGAAAGACATATAACTCAGTTTCTAAATATCTGGAGCACCTAATTCAAGCTACAATACATTACAGTTTGGATTATTTTTGTTTTAATATACAAAGCACCTCTAATTATCAGTGGAAAGAAAACAGTACAAGTTATATGCAGAACTGGAAGAAGGTTTCTTCTCAGGTAAAATCCCAGCTGTGTTTTTAACCACACCAAAAGCCTTGGCTGCTAATATGAAATATTAATGATGGTACAGAAAAGCCAACACCGCTTGTTTTTCACATTGCAGGAAGCGAAATTATGTTTAGGTGTTAAACTGGAAAAATCTTCCACTTCAACCTGGTTTTGTAAAACTCTGGGTGGATTAAGTATACAGTATAAAGAAGCAAATATTGCTGTTGCAAGTGTACCTATTTTGACTGCTGAAAGCAGCATAAAGCAGCTTGCTGAAATATGGATCCTCACAGAGAGAGGATTTACAAACTTCCAGAGCCTCAATAATTAAGAAACTGGATTTCCAAAACTGCACCTCCCCTGCAAAAGAGACCATATATCCCTGTAGTCTTTTGCATACTTGCGTGACTTTATCTCCTCCAGCTCCTTGGTGAGCTTCTCATTTTTCTCCTGAGCTTCGTGCAATCTGCGCTTCAGGTCCCCAATCTCTTCCTGGGCCTCGGACTTGATATCATTGGCTATAACCACTGCAGTCTGCAAGTCTGCCTGGAACTGACGCCATTCTGCTGACTCCTCCTGCAAGCATGAATTTTGGAAGTTAAAAATAAGTTATCCTTATTATTCATAGTTTTCCCATGCTGTTAAAGGAAGCGGTTTACAGGAATGACAGAGGCACTTGTCCAGTGTTAGGCACAACCTAACTCAAGTTAAATTGAAGAGGTTTTGTTGGAAATAACTAGACTTTGAGAGTCATGAATTTATTTTCTGGAGACAAATAAAATGTTCAAAGTGAAGGAGAAAAATATTTAATATTAAACTCCACATCAAAATACACAGGAACATTTTCTCCTAAGCCCAACGCTATCTTTGTAACACTGAGAGATTTTTTGCATTGTTTAGTGTCTGTAGGTGAGTAAATATATTCCCATGACGCCTGGCTCTCAGAAATAATTACTTTATTGGCATTATATCTCATCATATTATCTTTTCACAGTTTCATATGCTGGTCTTACAACATTCTAAGCTTACAATTTATTGACTTTTTCATTTTTTACTTACCCGGAGTCTCCTGTGAAGATTCTTGATCTCTCTTTCCATGTCATGCTTTTGGTCCTGAAGTTTTTTAACTGTATCTGGAAAGAAAGTTAAATTCCCTGTAAGATCTTAGTCAGGGAATTATTTACCTAAAAATGACTAACTGAAAAGACCTGCAAATGTTTTTGAAGACTTACTCAGAGAAGACATTTTTATAACCAAAGACATCTGAAGAAACAGTATGAGAAGGATTAATTTGCCAGAGGGATTTAATAGGTACATGCTCCTCTGTGACTGGTAAGGGAAGCAGCATAAGCAAACTCAATTCTTATACAAATCCCAAATCACAATATTAAAATGACAAAGCAGTAACAAAGAGCAGGTAAACAAGGTAGGTAATTTAACATGAAAGGATCCTAAAAACATTGATGTCTGAGGGTTTTCCCTCCTCAAACATAAGCTGCAGCTACACGAAGCCTTTTGATTCACAGTTTGATTCCTGCCACAAAGCAGCTGACATTACACTCAAAGCCGTGCCTTCCACAGGGATAAAACTGAACTCATGTCCCTAAGAATCTGACATTCTTGTCTATCAAGCTACTATAGGAGGTCAAAGCAAACTCTATTTACAGCAAAAGGCCAAACAGTCTGTGAGCTTGTGTTATGAGAGAGATGGCTCCCTAAATCTGTCAGCAGTGACACAAAACGGCTCACAGTCCAATCACCAGCTCCTATGTGGCGTCTGACAGACTGGCTTCTGCAATTATTATTAATTTGTGACTTTATTCAATACACAAGGACAATGTGATTGATTACTCCATTCTTAAAACTAAGCAACTAATGAAGAAGAACACAGCATAAATTGCTAATTGGTGTGTCACTTCACTGATCCTTGAATTCTAGGATGTTTTATTTCTAGAGCATCGTCTGACTGCAAAAACTGTAAAAATTATGGAGAAACGGACTAAATGCAAGTTTTTGTTCAGGTTCGTTATCCCAACACCTGCTGGAAACAAATATTTTTCCTGTATATTTGCAATGCTCTTTCCACAACATGACTGAAGATGCCTAATCCGGTTAGGCTGCTGAAAACACAAAACCTTCCTCAACAGCCTCAAATACAGGGACTTTTAAAGTCACAGTTTATTTCTTTACAAGAATCATATAAACCTCAGCTGGCCTGAAAACATGATAACCTTTCAAACCTGGAGAAGTTAGAACATTAAAATTAGACAGATACTTCTGTATTTATCTCCTCCTTGTAACACTGCCCATTTTAAGCCGCACCCAGCTGATCTTTAAGCTTTGAAGATAAAAAGCTACAGAGTGGGCCACTCAAACCTCATGCTACCATGATACTTAAGCAAAGCCCTCCGATTTTTAGCTTGTTTCTTTATACACAACTTGTTTGAGCTAAATTCAGAACTAGGAGGCCAGCTTTAGGTCAAAGTTATAAAATTTGCTCCCCCCCACCCTTTCCTTTAAATAGATTTTGGAACAAATCAAGTTCATGTTCATTTTCACTTTTAAAACAGTTCAAAGAAAAAACGCTTTTAAAAACAAAATTTGCAGGACTATTAAAAGCAAGCTATCTAAAAATAACCACAAACCAGAAACCATAAATGCCCCCACAGTTAAAGCCTGTGTAGTGCCATTGTTTTGAGCTTCTGTGAGTTACGAAACGCACCATTAAATTTTAGTGTATTTATGCTTTGAAGTAAAACACAATGGTCTGAATATTCTGCAGGTACCATAAACAATACAGAGCCGTTTACAGCAGCTTTTGGAAACAGCGTTCTCCCTCCTCCCCAATCAACCAAGGAGATTAAAAAAAAATCCACCAAATTGCAACTGAATTGGAAATGCAGTGAGAAATTATGACTAATGTAAGTGATTTCACCTCTTCCACCAACTACAGCCTGAAAATTCAAGTAGTCAAAATAGGCAGAAGTTGCCGTGTGGCACCTTTTCTTTCTGCATCCTCACAAACTCCACATTCTTCTCTAACACCCACAAACCCTTTCCACTTCACATGCCTGAACTGTCAGTATGGTAGGACAAGTACTTCTACCATCATCCAGTCTCCTCCTTTCAAGATCATAGACAAGAAAGAAGACTGAGATAAAAGAAAAAGCAACTCATATTAGGGTAAATGAAGAACAAGGAGACTCTTCTGATGAATGAACAGGATAATCAAAAATGGCAAATCAGCAAGCTTGTGTTTTACTGCAGGATCCAATTACATCTACATTTCACAAAACGGTATTGATTTAAACCACGGTTTGACAAGGCCTTGCCTCTACCTAAAAGGCAGAAAAAAAAATTATGGGACATGCGACTACGAATGGTAAAGAAAACCATTACACCCAGGGCTAGAGGTGGGAGGAAGAATTTTGTAAGGCTACCAGAGAAAAGGTCTCATGATGTTCTGTACCTGCAATTTTTGTAATTATAACCAGCAGTTAAAATTTATCACTCTGAAATAAAAATGAGTATCAATGTTCAATCGTTTAATTTCAATAGTTTCTGGGGAAGAAAACAAGGGAAAAATATTGAGACACGTATTAGTTTCAGAAAAAAAATGACATGACAATTCCTGGGAAGGGACACTAAATCCAGTAATTCTGACCCAGGCAATTCCACAATAGGCACTCAGTTTTTGTACTGGTTACACAGGCATGTCTTACACTGGGAGAGCATTTTGATTCTTTAGCATGGAAATGGCTATCCCAGCACAACCACAAATCCACGGAGTAGTTTAAGAACTACAGCTCCCTTCCGTAAGGAAGAAGCACTGGGTGCAAATACTAAAGCTCAGGCAATTTGTAGATCAACCTTGCTTTTGAGCTCATCATGTCAGACAATACGTCTGTGCAGCAAGAAAGCTCAATTTTTAAGGGTCCACCATTAGCCAAAAAGAAAAGAAAAGTACTAACAAAAAATGAACATCCTATTGACTTTTCCAACGCTATGTTAGAAAAGGCCTAAATATGATAATGTAAACATTTAATTTCATAACTGCTGTCATGATCCTTTTCAAATGAGATATAGCAGAATTAAAACTAACACTGTCAGCTCCATAAAAGAACTATTCACTGAACATTAAATATATCCACCTTCTAGCTCACCTACCCTTGTCCTAAAAATTTACTGACTTAAATAGTTACAGACTAGGAGAACCTACGTGCACATGCACCCTGTGCTGAGAGAACAAGCAATGATTATTTTTGTGCTTCAGAAGAAACCTCTGAGAAGTGGTAAGCTAACCCACAAATACACATTTTGTGCACATCAGGAGTCAAACTTTTCTGGAAAAAATTTCCCCACAAACTCTTATTAACTGCTTGAGAGAATAACAGGTTTCTGTTTCCCCCTTATGTGGATGACTAATGTGATAGCTGGGCTAGCTGACTACTGAAAGTTTTTGGGAGTCAGGAGTGAAACCCAGAGGGAACGCGCCACCTAGTGCAGTGTCAGCCTTCCCTACTGCCTGTCCTTCCTTCCTCCCTGCCTGTTTCACCTCAGCACAGCAGGGAGGATATGAAACATACGGATTATTTTAATATCTTTCAGACTTTTTATATACAATAGAGTCACAGAATATCCTGAGTTGGAAGGGACCTATCAGGATCTTTGAGTCCAAATCCTGGCCCTGCACAGGCCACCCCAACAATCCCACCCTGTGCCTGTGAGCATTGCCCAAACACTCCTTGAGCTCTCTCAGCCTTGGGACTGTGACCACTGTCCTGGGGAGCCTGTGTCAGTGCCCAACGACCCTCTGGGTGAAGAACCTTTTCCTGGTGTCCAACCTAAGCCTCCCTTGACTTAGCTCCAGCCATTTCCTCAAGTCCTGTCACCAGTCACAGAGAGCAGGCATTGAAGACCACGAGGTCTCCTCTCAGTCTCCTCTCGGTCTCCTCAAGGCCGAACAACCAAGTGCCCTCAGCTGCTCC
>VYZT01009298.1:0-22647 GCA_013400735.1 Pomatostomus ruficeps | reverse complement strand
TCAGTCAGTACATTTCTTTCACACTGGTGCTAGTCAATCACTTTTGTTTTCCAGATTAATTATGTGGCCTTTCATTAAAAACCAAGGCATTCTGGTTTCTTGCCATTTTCATTTCACTTGTGTTTTTGCCTGGGTGAATTTTACACCAGAGCCTCCTCTTTTTTAGGCAAGAAAGTGGAAAGGGTTCAAATAACCTAAAAACCTAAGGGGGTGAAAAGGAACTAGTCCATAGTTTCTGTATACCTATAAAGACAATATAAACTCCTCTTGCAGAGGTGAATATTTCACCATGCTAATGTTATTGTCTCCTTTCTCTTCATGTTCTATAGTTTTTTGTAAAAGCTGAAGCAGTGACTATATTCAACACCTGCGTCTTTAACAGCCACTGCAGTATAATTACCTTTCTTGAATATTCTATAGAATTGTCAAACAGCAATTTTCTTTTTCAAGACAAGCTTTTGAATAATGCCGTTTACATACAGAGCTTAACTTGTCCTACGTTGAAAATCTAATTATAAGTATCCAAAATTTACTGTGTGTTTGCTGTTTTATAACTCAGTCTACATAAAATTGCTAAAACACAGCACCTTTAACATTTATTCTGGAGCTGAATCAGCACACTCTTTATTGGACACTTTTTCAGTCTTAAATGTAATTGATTCTGTAATAATATTTTTTGATTTTTCTTATTGTGTTTATCTTAAATTTCCATACAGAAGTACAGAGCAAGAGAAGAGGCTATTGATAGAGGTGACTAATGTTCTTTTACTATTTTTTTTTATTCTGTGAATATTTATTTCGTGTTGCAAGAAGAATATCTCAGCATTTCACTGAGAGAATCTAGGAAAAACACTCCAGCTCATTTTATTCTGCTTGGTCTACTATTCACTGGATATTTAATGCTGATGTTGATTGATTAGATCAGACTGTAGATAATTAGCCAGGAAATCTTAGAGCAAATCGTGGCTTGAATTGTGCAATGTACCATCATCCCAGTCAGGCTACTTTTTCAGTCTTTGTGATACAAACATCAATAGACAACCATCTCGACTATCTCAAGCAGCACAACTTCAGTATTCTGTTAGGAAGGTGACACAAGAATAGAAAATTAACATAACATTGTATTATTTCTTACTGTTGCAAGCTATAAATTAATGTTATGAAATGTTATGAGCGTACCTGCAAAACTACCTCTTACAAAAATTAAAGAGTATAGTTATAATCTTCCAATTGTCACTCTGGGAATTCCTGTGTTGTCACACATTATTTTCAGCGTATGGTAAGCTACATTTTCCTTCTCAGCCGCTCTTCCGGATTTCGGTTCCCATTGCCAGTTTCTGTCCAAGGTTTCTGTAAATCTTTTGTGTCCTTTTTCTAAACACGTCCTATTCTTAAAAAAAGAATCCTTCAGCTATTCACTCTGCAGCTTACAGCGAAACCTTCTTCAGCTTCTCTTTTCAAACACCATATTCTTTGAATGCATATGATAAGTAAGGTGAAAAATAATTTTAAAGACTATTATACATCCTGCTGATATCAATGTTATATGAGACAGTTGGTCTGTTTATAATTCTTTTTTACTTTCTGCAGGTAGGTAAGTGTGAAAACAAACCTTTCATATTTTAGTCCCGTTAGTTTAATTCCTTTTTTGTTTTGTTTTGTTTAAAGATCTTAAGTATGCCAACATCATGACAAATTCTTAAGGCTTTTGAACACATCCCCTTCATGTTGCATTGTATCATGTGCAGTTTAACTCTTCACTGCCTCTTCCAGGAATGAAAAAATTCTCTGTGGGGAACAATACAAACGTGTGTAAAATATCATGCTTCTGTTAAAACATGAATTTCAGATTCACTACTGGGAATAAACTGCATCAAATAAATCCACTTTTTACAACAACTTTCTGAAACTGTTTCTTTGACGTGATCTATTTTGAGTAAAATGTGTATATCTGCTGGCAGTTAAAAACTATATATATTTGGAATCTACTTCTTAAATGAACACTAGATTTTGAAGCAAGTCTAAAACAAAAAAGTAACACTGCTTTCCACAGCAACAGCTTAAAATTTTATGTGGTTTACCTCATAAGATCTTTCATGGATTAAAGAGTAAGAACAAGTTTTCTCCATTACAAAATTCTCATTTAATCCTTATCCACACTTAGTTTATCAAATTAAATTGGACAAGATTGATGCAGAGGCTTTTTAAGCCAGACATCATGTGTAAAATCGCTAGACAACAGATTTTAAAGGGTGCCCACCATGACTTGTCACATCATCTTTCCTCAGCCTCAGCTGCCCTTGCATAGTCTTATGCAGGGTCAGGATTCTTCTTGGTGTTACACTATGGACCACTGCAGAGAAACAGAGCTGCGACACAGTCTCCAGCAGAGTTACTTATTACATCCTCAGCCCCCTTCACCTGCCCCAGCCATTCAAAATAACATCACACCATAAAATATTCATGAACAGCCCAGTGCTCCGTCGAGGGCCTCGCTTCTGCAGGTGGCTGTTACATCAGTAATTGCCCGATACTTCCCTCCACAGCGTAAAATTGTTTTCATTATGTGTCATGCACACAGAGCCAAGCAAATCCCCCTTGAGTGGTTTCCCAAGGGCTAGAGGGAGGTGGTACTTAACTTAAACAGGCGCTTTTGGCTTAGATTTAAAAAAAAGAGAAAGAAAAAGCCAGTGAAAGCTCATCATTAACTCTACTTCTAACTGCAACAAAAAGCAGAAGCTCATGCAAAACTCTCATAAAGATTATCCTAAATGTCTCAGTTACTAGGAAGAGCTTTAGTGGCTTTAGCTGTTCTTATGATACTTAAAGCTGCTTCAGCCAGAGAAGAGAATAACTTTCCACCTGACTGAAGTTCCCATGGTTTGCAGTGCAAGGCGATAAGCAGGTTTCAGCAATAAACTCCTGCATTGTGAGACAATAATGCACAGTCAGGTCCCCCCATTTTGATTCAAGGGTGTCTTTTTCTTTCCCCCCTGTGGTGGACTAATCACAGCTCCACTTTGTTTAATTGCAGCAAAGAGAGAAATGTGTTTAAGAAGTCATTCTGGCCCTCTTTAAATGAATGCTCAAGTTCTTCAAAGACAACAAACAGGATGCATAATAAATAAGATTTAATTTTCAGATCAAAATAGGCAGAGTTAAAGATTTTATTGACTGATGTGGGAGAGAGAGATGCTTCTGAAAAGGGGGAGGAAAAAAAAAGGAAGCAACAAGTGGGATTAAAGTCTTGGGTTTTATGCAGCACAAGCTGGTTTTGCATGGTGGGAGGATCAGTACAGGAATAAAATCTTTCCAGAATTAGTGGTCGGTAGCCTGCCGAGCACTTTGCTTCTGATAAAAATGCTTGTAAAACTATGTCAACCCCTTGATAATTGACACAGATGCACCCACTATGGTTTTCAAACTAAGACCTAGAAAACCTTGGGCACGATGTATTGTAAATTATGGCTCGGGGTCATGAACTCCAGAGTGGTTGTTGGGGGGGAGAGGGTGGGACAGAAAAGTGTTTATCAATCAAAAGTTTTCTTTCTGAGTTTGACATGAGTAAGCTACAGCCCAAGTGATTGGGAGAGAAAACCTCTTAATTCATTATTTTTAAAACTATGTTGTTCTTTTTTTGTGGTCCTTCCACTCTGAGATTAAGATCCCTCCTTAAAGGCAGGCATATGTATACCAGTGGAAATTAAGTAGAATCATGCAAATTTCTCCAGTCCTCTCCTTTTTGAAAAAAAAGAAAAAATTAAAAAAATCACAATTTGTAGAGTATGCTCTGTGAAACATAGTGAAGTAATTTTAAATTTGTTTCAAGATACTTACTAAGGTCTCATATAGGAAGAAGCATACACTACCTAATTTGATAAATGCCAATTGATAGTTATATCGTGTGTCTATACTCCACATTTTGTGGAATTAGTCTTCCAGGCTGATTTTGAATTTTATCAAAAGAGAAGCAGATCTATTTTTCCTTAACTTCTAGTGGCAAACTACTATGGCCATGGTTTGGTGCTTTTTCATTGCTAAAATTCACAATTGCTGGTGACCATGAGCTGTGAGGTTTCATAATTTTGAGCAGGAACTCAGTATGCATGAAATGACCATCAGGAGCATCTGCTGTGGGCTTTTTTTCCACTCTTTGTTAAATCAGATATGTGAGGTTATCTGGGATACTGAAAAGCTATACTCAGAAAGTATTTTTTTTTTTTTTTTATAATGAATGATGGAGTTCTTTTTGCTTCTGGCAACTATAGGCCTTTTCTGAATACAGCAAATGACTGTTTCAAAATGAAAACCACTATGTGTTTGAATGTAGTATTATGCCTAGTTGCTTTTTGAGTGAAAGGCGGCTTTAAAAAGTTAGGTATATCATTGCCAAAAAGGGCTACATAGTATTGTCAGCATTTTGAGAAGGAATAGGTCCTTTTTTTCCTGAAACTCCATTCTGGACAGCTGTTAGTGACTTACCAAACTTTTCATATGGATATGTATGTTAATGACAGGCAATGAACTGGAGATGAAGAGACCCAAACACAGACCGATCTCTTCAGTGCACATCAAAAGCCTTTACAAAAGGAGCAGTAAAAGAGGCAGTGATGGTGAAGCCTTCACTTTTGTACACTGAATTAGTTCTGCAAGCAATGAAACTGATCTTTTCTCCTTGCCAGAAAAGTCTGGTGATTTTTGTGAGTGCTCATTAGCACAAGAGGCATTTGTGAAGATAATTGACTGACGCTGATGCTGCTGGCTGTCACAACAGTGCCAGCAGTGTATGTGCGTTTTAATAGTTGTATTTTTTCCCCTTTCTTAGATATAATGCTTTCTGAAAGATACTGGCTCTCTAAAGCTCTACGAGCCCATGCAAAGCAGGGAGTTTAAAGAATTCCAGCTCAGGGAATCTTTCTGCCTGCCCTTCTATCTCTCTGCTTGCAGGGTACGTGGGATAGGTAAAGGGGGCTATGGGGGCAGAGATGATATGGATGCGGACAGCTAAGGGTGCCATAGCATTCCCATACGGGGACATATCTGAGCCTCACCTTACAGGAAAGTGTTGCTGGCCAAAAGAATGGCAGAAAAATTAAACAAGCCAGATCAGGAGGAAACAACCCATGCAATGTTGGACTTTAGGTGGACAAAGAGATCCATGGGGGAAAAGCAGGTTGGTTGTTGGTGTGCTTAGCCTTGTCCAATGCAGTCAGACCACAGAACCCAGCCATGCACATGCACGGTCAGTGTGCTGGAAAACGTACGTGTTGTGTAGCATCAGACACATTCCAGAAATCTCCAGTTTCAGAATTGTTCAGCGCCTGACACTCTCTTGTAACAGAGGTATATCAGCAGAGGTAAATTGGTGTGTGACTGCTAACATCCCTCAGCTTCAGCAGTACAACTTCACGGCATTAAGGCAGTGTAAACAGAAACTGAAATTGGCCTGTTACCTCGTGTGTGTTCAGAGTGAATTATGATCAGTGCTGCAAGCAAATATTTTTATTTGGTGTTTCTGATGACAAAAAAAAAAAGGCAAAAAAAATTTAAAAAAACATTAATAGTTTTTCTGACCTAGTAACTCAGTTACTAGAAAGTTTGGAAGTGATGAAATTAACCCAGGGAAGTGGTATTTTCAGACGAAAGTATTTTGAAAGAAGCACTTGAATTTTTCAAAGCAGCTTTGCTAAGCATTTTGAAGATATAAAATTAATGGGCTTTGATTTGAAATAGTAGCTACTTTAATACTTTAAATCCCAATGTCCCCAAAAGAAAAGTCAGAATCAAAGTAAAATGTTTTGGAGTTCTTAACACAGGGCATTGCCTCTCAATGCACTTCAATTCTTTATAATATTTTTTTAACATTTAAAAATTTGGGGCTTTCAGTTTACAATGGGAAACTTGTTTGAAATCCAAAATTCTCAAAGGACAGGAAAGTTGCTCTTCACAATTAGAAATAGCTCCCAGGAGTTTATTGATGTCAGAAGAATCTGAAAATAAAAAGAGAGTAAGTTCACTACTTTTAGCATATAATCCTGTGTTAGCACAAAACTAAATTGAAGGTCTGACTTATGAGAAAATTAGGTCCCCTGTTTTTCATCTTGAATTTCTATTAAATTTGATTTTCTAAACACATTTCACTTTAATATTTCACTAGAATACAAAATCTGGATATTTCAGAGTAGAGATTTGAAGAGTAAAACAGCTGACCAAAAAGTTTTTAAAAAGGAATTTCAACTGTGAGTTCATGACCTGAAATAAATGTTCCATAATACTTTCACCATTTTAGCAAGTAAGATCATGCTACAAAAGACTGTAATCTATATATTCATTAATGTCAAGAACATGACTCTGTGTGTGTGTGTGTGTGTGTGTGTGTGTCTGGAGTACCTCTGTGGTTTGTCATATGGTTTTATTGACACATTAGGGAATGCTGCATTGCTTATGAGTAGCAGGAACTGTGTAGATCTTTCCTAGATAGCACCCGATGTGCCTGCATCTCTTGATCTGTTGTGCAAAACAGAATTGTTTATTTAACACTAAGATTATGAAGGACATTTAAGGCATCTCTGAGGTCAGGTAGTCTCTAGTTATGACTTAGCTCTCAGAAATGAAACTTAGAGTTTGTTTTAAGTCTATTTTAAACCTTCCCCAGGGAATGTGAGCTACTTATTTCATAGTGAGCAATGGTAAAAGCTACAATTTTATCTTCAGACCTTATCCAAGTAGGAGCTGCTTGGCAAGATTTCTTATTGTGCCGTTTGAAAACGTCTGACTGTAAACCTCTGTTGGTACCAACTACTGATTCACAAATATCCAGCACATTATTATTAGTCTCCTGAGGATGTCAGGTTGTGAAAGGAGTTGCATGCACGGATTTGAAAGATGACTCTCTAAAAGTGACGAATGGCAAAAAGTATGCAGAGATTTTAGGTAAGATTGTTAAGGATGAGGGTGTCAGTGCAGTGGTTTGAGATCCATAGTAAATTCAAATGATGTTTCTATAGATGCTATGTGGGTATTTCCTTTTAAGAGGAGATTTAAATATGATTTTGTGGTTATATTTTAGAAGCATTTTAAAAGAAATATCGGTTGCAACAAGTTGGCACAGAGCACATCCACATTCTCTGGACTGATGGAATAGATGAGGATTGAATTTCTGCTCAAAAGATGAGGTTCATAACATATGTCACAGCTAGAAATGTTATCTATGATGTTAGCTTAGTGTTTAGAAAATATGTTATAGTACATTTCAATGACATTTTATATCATCAAGCAATGCCCTGGGGGTAAAATTTCCCAGATCTGGGCACTATTCAAAGGATACTTTGCCATGAGTTGTGTTTTGCTAGAACTTTTTACTTAAAACACAGATACAAGGCCAGTTGCCTGTGAAAAGTAGCCTTCTGGTTTTCCACATACTATGTTTAAACATGCAAAAGATGAATGAAATAACAGACTTCCTGATAGAAAACAGCATGGGGAGAATTTGGGGTTCTATGCAATTCTTTTTAAACCATCTCTCTATTTTCTTCAACATCAAGTGATATTTAATGTCATCTTTCTTAGCCTCATGATTGAAAATCCATTAACAACCTCTGTAAAATAAAAAAGGCGCAGAAGCATAATTTGACTTTGTGTTTCTCCTGAAAATATGACATGTCAGCATTTCATTAAACATTATTTTCTTGAATTGTTATATTTAAGGAAATGCTATGCTCCAAATACCAGTCAGTAAAACAGAGCTGGGGAAGAGATGGCAGGATGTGTAAGAAGTCAGTCAGACAATTCAATAACTAGAGGAATAATCCTGTTGGAAAAGTAGCCAAGGCTTTCCTCCTCTTACTGTTTCCATCTGAGGAATCACAGTCAGGGAGTTTGCTAACACTATAATTACAACTCCCACAAGTGACCAGCACTTCCACACCTCCTCCTAACACGTGCATAGTCCCACCCCAACAACCCAGCCAGAAGTTAGACAGACTTTAACTTTTGTGACTCCTCCCTCTCTTCTAGCCCATGTATTGATCATTCTAAGCTGTCATTGATCTGGTGACAGCACATACCACTGTAATTTTTATTTGCCTTTGCACAGATCATGCAAATCTAGTGCTTTCTTCAATATGAGCTTTCAATATCCATTGATGATCTTGGTATAGGTTCTCAGGAGAGATCTCACCCACCCCACAACCATGCTTTCATATAGTACTGCAGCACACAGTTGGGAAAACACCCACCACCCAAACTGTTTATTTGAGGTGTGCTCAAGTGACCCTTGTTCTTCTGGACAGTGAGACAGTCAGCCTTTTCCTCCCTTCCCACTCTTGCTGCAGAACAGTGACAGTAACCTGGGCTGTAATCCAAACACGTTGCAGGCATGAGGTGAAATGTCAGGGGGAGGCAGCTGCAGGCAGACCTTGGAAGGGTGAGGAGTCAGGTAGCACATAGCTGGGCGCTCACCTGCTGCAAAGTAACAACTTCCCATGCAAAGGGCTGAATTTTGGAGTGCAGCAGGAGATAAAAATCAAAGTCTGCGCCTCTGAGGCATGCAGTAATTTGGATCTGGAATTATGTAGTTGGGGAAACTCATACCTAAGAATTGGAATTCCAAGTTAATTGCAGATTGATGCATGTTACACTCACACATTATCCTGACAAAGTAAGAACATGTAAAAACTAAGTCTAAGATTCTGACACAGTGATTTTCCTTGGGTTTTTCCATAATTGCATTCCAGATTATATAATTGTCATGAAATATATAGCATAAAATATTGGTAAGTAATTTCAAAGGGATATCTTTATTATATTATTTGCATATTTTACCAAAGCAATATTCTGTGCTGTTTGCAGCATGTGAAGTGAAGGTGAAGATAACATGTGGCGCTATTAGGTAGCACTATGACCATACTGGATATTTCTAGAGCAATGCTCCTCCCTTTTAGGGATGTGACATATTGGTATTCAGGACTTGGAAGCGGGACACTTGTTCTGCAAGTGAAGCCTTCTGCAAAACATTCTCTGTGTGAGAAGCTATAGACACAGGTGGAACAAAAGGTCCATCATCATTTTTGGAATACTGATGAAATGAACTCCAGCTTCTTAGACAAGAAGTTAATTTT
Organism: Pomatostomus ruficeps; assembly: GCA_013400735.1. Lineage (NCBI taxonomy): Eukaryota > Metazoa > Chordata > Aves > Passeriformes > Timaliidae > Pomatostomus > Pomatostomus ruficeps. Next base: position 13,528 of record VYZT01009298.1, on the reverse strand, counting down.
GTGATAAAATATCCATTATGAGAATGAAAAAAACAAGTTGTATCTTTGCAAATATGGGGTGGCAGTTTTATTTCTGATTTACTGTTAATGGGTCAGCTCGAGACAGCTACTTGGCAGTCAGAATCATCAATACTAGAAAGTACAGTCTATGATTTTCTTTCAAACAGGGTTACAGAATCTTCTTGTCTTCTTTTTATATTCTACATGGGGATGGCTCTGGCCCATCTGAAACATGATCTATGTCCCAAATGACATTTGCCCTTAAAGAGAAGTCTCAGGGCTCAACAAGACAGATTATTTAACCAAGATGAGATACAGCGTACACATTAGACATTGAAAGACCCTGTGAGAAGTTGATGCAGGAAGATTATAGACACATAGAGGGCATCTGAATATGGCCTAGTTGAGGAACTTAGTTTATTTCAAACAGAATAAAAAATTTCTTGTATGGCACCAAAGCACCCCCTGAAGGTCTGTCATATAAACATAGACACTGTCCACTCCACTTAGTGAATAAATATGGTAAGAACAAAGTTTGAACAGGAATAGCCACAAGTAGATGACTCCTCATGTAGGATTGGTTTTCCGTAAATTCTGGCATATCTTGGTGAAAGCTGTGTCTGGAGGCCTGTAGCTACCACCAGATCTCCTTAATGTGCAACACATTCTGCCTTTTTGCTATTTTCAAAATTAGCCAAGAGGCCTGTGTTTGTTTCGATGAATGTCTTTCTTTGCATGAAATATTTCACAAATACCATTTATTGCTATGTGCTTGATTCTTTGCAGGGTTTCAAGACTATGATTTAATATCTTAGATTGTCTAAACAAAGCCCTACTTAAAATTTGCTCAGGTTTGCTTAGAAACCCAGAAACCCTGTAATTATAGGGAGAATTTGAAGGAGAAAGCAGTTTCATTAACACCAGAAACTACTGTTTATGCCTATGAACTGTGTAAAACTGCAGTTTCAGAAATCCTGCTGAAATAATCTTTCAGTGTTCTCAGTGAACCAAAATAGTAAAGAAGCAGTGCTCCCGTGTGACCTCAAGGCCTGGACCCATTGCTTTTACATGTGATTTTGTCCAACCCCATATTAGTTGATTTACAGTGCCTGATGCACAGCTGATGCAGCACACCCTTCTCATTGCTGTCGTGTCTCTCCAGCAAAGGGGCAGGGATGTCAGAGCTCCTGCTGGTGCCATGAGATGTCAGTGGGGGTTCAACCTGTAGATGCAGGGCTGTGCATGGCCTTCAGCTGGTATTTATCTAACCTATGGTTTTCTTTCTATTAGGGATATAAACTCACCTATCTAAGTACAAATGTACCCTCTCTGGCACTGGCCTTTCTTCCTGCCAAGTAATTAGGGATATGCTTTCTCTACTGAGCTGTGTGGGGTTTTCACAGTGCCTTTGAAGGGTGCCAAATTGACAGTCATGGGGCTTCGGGTCCTGTCTTTACCCACAGAGGCATTTCAGCCATTTGGGTTCTGAGCAAGCATTATTTGCACATATTTAACTTCAATGAGACCAGTATCCATGCACGACAGCTAATGCTGGGGAGAAACAATGAGCTGAATTCTCTGCTGTTTGTTTATTTGTGTTTGTGTTCATATTGAAGATGAGGAAAGTGCAACTTCATTAAATTAAATTAAATTTTATAACAATCAAATGATTTAGGTAATAAAAGGGGCAAAGAAAGAAAATGTTCCATTTTAATAGCTATAACCTGTAAGCTGTGCTTTATCTTGCTACTGCTGTTGTAAGGACTAGTAATTGCAGCCGTCTAGACACAGGAACAGATGCAAAGTAGAGCTTTATTATATCAGACATTTGCCCTGCTACGATACAGTCTAATTGCCCAGAAAATATATTTCTACATGAATTATTTCTAATTTGATTTGAACTAGACCAACTGTTGTATTTTGCTGAACTTTATCAGGTGATAAAATGGAGCACTAAATTTCAAAACAGTTTCTTTTATCAATCTTTTTAGAGAAAAAGATGGATTAATTGAAACTTAAGATGGCATGGGGTTCTCTAGCAAAAAAATTAGTTTTCTCTCTTGTTAATTACATATTTTTTATTTCATTCACCTGCATGGTTCAAAAAGAAAAGCAACATTAACACTAATTTGTGATTAGGATGTTATGTCTACTAGTGTTGTATGAAAATATTTTAGAGTGCAACTTTAAATTCTGATTAATGATGATGTCACTGTGAGAGATGTAAGGACTTCAGTTTGGTTATCCGAAAATACTGATAATTTAAAACAAGTGGTTTTTTCCCTCCAAATTGATTTTTTTTTTTCCTTTTGAGAGTATTAGGACAAAATCCTGAATTTTTAAATAAAACCTGGTAAATATTTTGTGTATTTTAAGATAGTCTGAATCGTCAGTCTACTGAAAATGGATAAACAATGTAAAATAAAGGTAAATCTTTGCATGCTCAGGTCCATGGTTTTAAAAATATTCGATTTTGTTATGCATTTCTGTTCATCTTGCAGTTGGTATTTGTGCATTTGTTCTGTTTCTTTTCATATTTTAAGATGAATTGAAGAAATGCAGCGGAAACTTTCAACGGCTTTTGCATAAAATGATAATAGTAACTTGCTTCCTCCTTCTCCCCATCCCCCCAAAATAGAGCATACTACTGAAATTATTTAAATTGACTGAGCCTTTTAAGCAAGTAAACACATTTTAACTAGTTTTTTTTCCCAATCCTTCCATTCATGCCTACTATAGAAATTAGCCTTCACTCTTCCTTCACTTACACATGGATACACACACTTGCATGGACACAAGAAAAATTTCTTTTCTCCTGTCAGCATTCCTACCCAACAATAGTTAGATTAGTGGAAATGAGGGCCTCCGCAGAGAAAGGACATTCAGCCACAGAAGGCTCCCTGCAGGAACAGCTGGTAGGGGTTAATGGCTGCTGAACCTCACAGCCAGGGCCTATTCTCTATTGTGTGTTCAACTCCTGGGAAGGAGGGAGACTTGTGACAGCTTCTGGGGTGCATGGGATCAGAGGTACAGCAGCTAGGTCAGAGAGGTAGTGTTTGGGGGGAAAAGGCTAGCCGGGAATTGCAATAAAAATGAACTCTGCAGCGGGGACAGCCAAGCCTTGAAATCTGCAAAAATTGGGGGCAAATTGCCACAGGGAAACAGTAAAGGATTATTCAGTAACATGGCTTCTAACCTTTTAACAACTGCGATATGAATTAAAAGAACAATTGGAGGGAGATGGGGGATGAATAATTCATATCTGAAAGTGGATGAAATCCAAGTCCAAGCTAAACATGCACCGCTAATGTATGTTATTTATGTCTGTACTCTCGCCCCTCGGAGTTCAGCTCTCCGGATGGTGGTGCAAGCGCCGTGCCTGCGGCACCAAGCACACCAGTCAGCAGTGATCGCTCAGGGCTCAGCACGCTTAAGCTCAAATAGAGAGTGATTAATAAGTGCATGTTTCCTCTCAGCGTAGGTGTGTTTTCCACACCACCACAGCTGGCATGGGGAAAGAGCCCTCAGAGGGCTGGCAGAGGATGCTCTGGAAGGTCAGGTCTGGTTCGAGACTGGGCTCCTCTTCTGCCTGCCTGAGCCTGGCACACACCAGGGAAAAAAAATCCAACTGTCAACAAAGTTGGGGAGAAACGCCTTGATGGGCTGAAACAATCACCTCTGGGAAAACACTAGGATGTTCCTGTCACCCCTGCCCCTCCTTGCTTTGGAAGGGTTTGGCAGGATGCTGTGGTTTTAAAGGGGCCTTAGAGGGAGCTGTATTTCCCTTCTTACAGTGGCTTCCCCTCCATACAGTATGCGAAAAGTTTCCAAATTAAATGAAGTAGCATAAAATAGCAAAAAAATATTAGATTGACCAATTCTGTGTGGATACCTCCTCTCCTTTCAGCTGCTATGGCAGCAACCTTTCTATTTGTTTTGCTGCTCTTTCAGTATGGGAATTCCTGACACACAGTAACATTAAATATTGAGAGTTGTTGGGAATGTTATAGCTTAAGGAAAGTAATAGAAAGTCTGCTGGTAGTGCAGCTCTTTTGCTCTATATACTGATTCACTGTTCTCATTATGCTTCCGGACGAGATATGCAGATCTTGGGAGACATCAGCACCTATTTCACCCAGGGCAGTTTGGGTGAAAAAGTTCAGCAGTAATTATCATTCCTTCGTTTTGTTTGTTTAATCTCAAACTCTATAAGCCCCGTAAATAATTTTGCCTTATGGTTAGTTTTTGGGGTTTTTTGGGTTTTTTTTCCCCTCTGTGTGACTTTGTCTGAGGAAAAAAAAGAGAAAGCAAGGGGAAAACACTGTTCCATTGAAATCCTCACCTGCAGCAGAAGCATGAAAGATACTGTCAGTGAGCTGCCAGTGAGTCCTTTGGAAGCAATACAGATGCAATACACTCATTAAAGTTCTTTTATTTGGATTGTAATGGCTCAATGAAAGCGTATGAGCCAGAGCCTGAGGGCTTTTAAGAATATTTAAGATGCACTGGAGTGTGTCGTGCCTTAGTACACCCTGACACAGTACTGCAGACCCCAGAATGAGGATTGACAAGTACAGGTAAAAACAACAACAGAGACATAACAGAACAATAACAGAAATGCCTCCCTGAAGTACCGACGCTGACAGCTTGATAGAATAAGCAAAAATATCACCAAAATGACTTGCAGGCACGAATAAATGAGGCTTCCAAGCAGTCATGAGAGACTGCTCAGAACGTTTATTCTGCTTTACATTGCGGGTACTGAAAGCTGAGTGTAAGTGACTTACCCAGAGGCAGGCAGCAGAGCAGAGCACCTGCCACCACAGCCCTTAGTCATGCTTTCTGCTGGGCTCAGCAGGTGTCCCTCGAACACAAACCCCCCTCTCTGCACATTCTGGTGTGTCCTCTGTCCAAATGAAGGCCCTTAGTCTACAAACAGCCCTGCGCATGAACAGATTTCAACTTGTACCCAAGTGCCTTTTTGGATCCTGACTCCCAAAGGTGGATATCCACCTTCAGAGAATGTGCTCATCTTCATGCTAACTGTTGGCACCTGGCCTGGTGGAAACAAAGGTCTGCACTGGAATGTCCATGCTCTGGATGCCTGAATTGTTTGAAAACAGTGAGGATGGATGATAAAGCTGGAAAGTAAAAATAGGCAAATAGGCTTACCTGGGCTAAGACTTCTGAATGGATGATTTCAGTTCACAGACAATTTCTCACACTAACTATAAACATCCAAAAGCAAGACTGACTTGACATAAATGGAGCTTAGAATAGCAGAGTTAGCAGGTGTGTTTCTAATAAGTTGCATTCAAATTCCCAGTTGTTTTAATAAATAAGAAAGTAAGAATAAGGGATTTTGTTGACCTCTTGGCTATTCATATTGTCAGCATAAAGACAAAAGTGGTATGAAATTAAGAACTCAGAAGGGATTTATTGTGATGACAGACTCTCGCACTAAAGGTTTGTTACATTTGGTAAACTCTTAATCTCCCCAAAGTGCATCAATTGATTCCAATAATTTGTTGACACAATTTTTTAAGATACAAATAAATCAGTTTTGTGAAACAAATTTAAGAGGAACGCTATTTACAGAACCATGATGCTATTTTTAAAACTGCCAGTTCAAACATTATGTGTGATATTCTCTGCAGGATGTGCTATTGAAGGGGTTAAGCTTTTCTGACTTTCAGATACAATGAAATTATGACAGGAAGAAAATTGTGCCATTTTAGCATGAAAATGCTTGTACAAATACTGTCGTTCCTTCCTTCTTACTTTCTTTATAATGCCTCAACGATAGCTAAGATGACAGACATTTGACAGGTATCTGTAAGCATACAACCCAGGCAGCTCATTAAAGTTTTTCTTTCTATGCATCAGCTTTCACAAAGGCAAAAACCCATTAGCATTGACTATTTTGCAGATTAGAAGAATTAAGGGCTTCAAACGTTGGCTTATACCAAGCAATGTCATTTGTGAAGTGATGTTTGCTTTATTATTTCCCTTTCTCTCCCTCTGAAACCAGACTGACATGACTTTAGCTCAACGTAGGGCATAATGTGCAAACCAAAGGACTGGCTCACCGATGAAAAGAAACACATTCCCTTTTATACATGACTGGAATGGCAAAAAGGGGAGACTTTACATGTACTATTTAGGCTCATTAGAGTACTGATTATGATAGTTCTCCGGTGTAATCTTTAATCGACTTTGACACTAGATTTGCCCCGTTACAAATCCTGTCATGCAAATTAAGTCATTTGTGTTGTTTGATATGGAAAGATCTGCTATGAAATGAAAGATTAGTTCACAGATGAGGCACCAGAGACTGCTGCCCTTGTGCACCGTGCAACTGATTACAAGGATGAGAGCATCCATTTTTATACTGCTGTTAACATTTAGGAAAGAAGATTAAATTATCGTAGTTTATTTCCTTCTTCCTGCATGCAGTTATTTTAAATAAGATTTCCTAAGCCTTATTTTAATGGTATGCAAAACGGGCAAACCTTGTTAAATGCAATACCACCATTTTAAAGAGGGGAACATATTTTTGGAGGCAATGTGGGTGATGCATTGGGCATTTTTTTTGTATGCCCTTGAATGAGATACTGGATTTTGTTCCTTCTTTTTTATTAGTAATCAGATAGCAGAAATTTTACCAACATGTACAAACCAGCAATGAAAAAATACTGTGAATTTTCATGTGCTAAACACCTATGCTTTTGGCTCATGATGTATAGGATGCATTTTAATATTGTTTTTATTTTCTATGGAGTATTTGTATCTTTCATTAAACTTATGGGCTTGATAGGAAAGGTCTAGTTAAAGAATGAGGGTTTTTTTCTACTTAGAAACACAGCTTAAGAAGAAAACATTGCACCTAGGCCCACTAAATATACATTTAAGTAAAATTTGTATTGCTGATGAACGAGCCAGAGCTGGTTTAAGATTTTAGGATCTCTCATGCCCAAGCCACAGTGATAGCTGGCACAGTACTATTCATATACCTGACCCTGATTGAGGTAGGCAATTCCTTCCTGGTGACAAAGGATATCGGTCTTTATAAGGATCATTTGGTCTGTACTCTTGAACCAGAGTGTTTGATCTGCTTGAGCAATTTGAGATGCTTAGGTACTTTTATCACTTCCCTCTTTAAAAAAACCAAAATAATATTTGCATTTTAAGCAGATCACCTAATTTCTCTGAGAGGGTGGGAACCATGGGTATCTACATAAGTTCAGACTGATACAGCCAGAATCTAAACAAACCAAAATAGACCACAAAGTATTCATCATTTTCCGTTTCCATGAAGCATTGTCAGCAAAGAAACAGCTGTGCAATACTTTTGTATGCTGCTCTAGCTGTATGGGACGGACACACAGAACGTGCCTAACACATGGTTGGGGATGGAACTCAAGCAATTAACAAGTACCACTGCTGCATATTCTTTAAGGCAATGGATTATTAAGAACCTCCAATTAAATGTGCTCCCATCTTGCCCTAACCATTCTTTCCACCTCTCATTTATAATCTCTTTACTTTGTCCTTTTTAAAACTATATGTTAAAAGAAATTACCACTACATTTGTTCACTGTATTTTGTCATAGCATGAATATTTCATATAATTTGAGTGTCCCCTTATTGTTTGGATGAACATGAATGTTGCAGTTACCTGAAATTCTCTTAAATGACCATGGCACAAGCTGGAATGATCCTTGGAAAGGTTATTTCATTTTTGGGTAACTTAAGATGAATTTTAGCCTTTATTTCCCGCTTGACTATTCCAAGATTCTGTGTGATCATTTATTTACAGATCGGTAGTGCTAGATATTTCTGAGTTACTGATAAAAAGCTCTAAATATTAAACAATTATTCTTAAGAACCTTAAGGAAATACCTATATAATACACAGTTGTAAAAAGTCGATGGGTGTTACAAATTTCAGATCATCATGACTTGAATAAGCAATTGAATGTTTTACTTCATCAGCAATTTAAGAGTTAAATACCTGAAACCTATCAAAATACACTTATTTTAATATAGTATGTTGAAATTTACAGGGATGTCTTTCTTCCCTTAGTGTAAGGTGACAGTTTTGAAGTGTGTAAAAAGTAAATCAAAAGGATTCATCTGAAAATCCTAGTTTTAATATAATTTATTTTTTCCTCTTTATGTCAATGAAATAATAAAATCCATACTTCATTAAAAAGCCAGGTTTTTAATGTGTTACATTTTAAAAAATAAATCTATAGGTTTTAACACACCAAGTGTGATGGTCAAGCCTTAAAATAAGGATTACCAAGCATTACAAAATTTGGTTAACATTTGATAAGTGCAAACATTGTCTACATGTGCTGTACTATTGCTGTAAAATTTTTCTATTGGCATAAGCTAGGTTTGGACATGCTTGTATAAAGATGCATACTGTAGGTGTATGTGCTTTCACAAAGCAATCCTTGCAATTCAAAGGCATTAGGTACCTATCAACATATTTGAAGTGTTGTATCTCACTCTTAGTCCTGTTGAGAGCAATGTGTTGTCTTCTATTGGCCAAAATACCACAGTACTCATACAAAGGATTCAAATATGTCATATACTCCTCCCCAGGCTCATTTGCTCTCACTGCATGATGCTTCCTGCATTACAGTAATGGAGTCCATAAAATGTAATAAGAAAAAAGTGTACTTTAATTAGCCAAGTCATGCTATGAATAAACTCTGATATAAATCACTTCCCTTTATTTGCATGTATGAGTAGTGTATAGTGACAATTTATATTAAGTTTATTGAAGTGCCTTAAGGTGCTTTTATAGTGTATGTAAATACAGGCCTGGTCAGAAGAAACCTTGCAACACTAAAATACTCAACTATTGCACTGGCTGGATGGATGCAAAAATTAAAGAGAAGACTGCTAGCATACAAGGGTTTGTTAAACTCCAAGATAGAAATCAGAGTGCATTAGTTAGACCTATTAAACCATGTAGTAGGTCTCTGAGAAAAATGCTGGAACATCTATCAATTAACTCTATTTAGAAACAGTTTGGTTTAAATGGATTTTCCATTTAAACCAAACTGTTTCTAAATGGAGTTAAGAATAAGTTCCAAAATCTCTACAGGAGCTTATATATAAGGGGTAGTGGAGTGGGTTAGGTCATTTAGTAATTTGTTTTTTCCTTCTGTGAGTGTTGCAAGTCTATAAATGGCAGCCTAGGAATTACAGCCCGTTTTTTTTTTTCAAATTTATTCAGACCCTAAAAGACAAAATGATCTTTTAAGGCATCAAAATTGTTTAGATGCTTAATTTTATTAGTTTTCAGATAAGTGTTTGTGATTGTAAAGTGTCTTTTGCTTGTTTATGTGCATTTGGATGTGTGAGTATATATGTCCAGGACACCATTAACCCTTGTGGGCAGGTAATCAAAATGTGTATAACTTTCAAAAGGTGTTTTGCTGTGTTGGTGTGAGTAAGAGCTCACATGTACGTTTTTGGTTTGACCCATTCCGTACGAGCTGCCATACCCAGTGCATCAAATGAGATCTCAACTGCAGCTCATTTAATGGTAGTAATATTTGTGTGCCATCATGGAAATATCTTGGCTGACCCATCCTGTGATTGTATCTACATTACCCTTGGTGACACTTGGCTTTCCTGAAAATGCCATGTCCTCCTCTTAAACTGTCATTGCCACCTGCACAGCAACATCTTTCTTTAATAGAACACAAGTGCACACTGCATCACTGAATTTGGCCCATTTATCCAGCCCAGCTTTCTGCATGATTTCTGCATTATCCACCTTTGTATCCTAACATGTGTCCTAACCAATTCCATCAGCACTCTTTGTTTTGTGTCAGTGTTCCAAAAGAGAACACCCAAAAAATCCTGTCCCATGATCCCCATCCTAAGAGTTTGAACTGATCTGGAGGAACTCACTGTTAAAATCCTCCCAACGTGTACCTTCCCTTCTAGCACTACTCCCTGCCATCTTCCTATTAACAAGATCATAAAATATGCGAAGAACATTGCCCTTTGCTGCAAAGGTGGTAGCATACGATGTAAAGTTGACAGGTTAATCTAGTACAATGTCCATATGATAAACCTGTGCTGCACTGTATCCAGTTTCCTTTTACTCTAACAGTGTAATTAAAATTTTCGCTCAGTTTTCACTCAAGCACCTTATACCCTCACTTCAGAGTAATGGGAGTAGATCTCCGTGTTCTCGTCCCCATCAAATAAAAGCTCCTAGTAGTATGATCTCTCTTGAAACCTGACAGATTTCTTAAAATTCTTATACTTAAATAAGATGGGCCCTTTTTAAAACTGATGGGCCCTTCTGTAATGAAAGTTACTCTAATGCTATTCCACCTTTTTCCTTTATTTCTCATCTTCTCAAGCAACACAACCTGAAACGCTTGGATTTCAGTCACAATCACAGTTACAGTGTGAATTCTGTTGTCTCTGGGTTTACGGCCAGTTTCTAACTTGTGCTTGTGCAGAATAAATGGCTGTGAGTGCACGCTTGTTCTGCAACCGGTCTCTAAATTGTAAGGGTTCTCTTATAATGTTAGAAAAAGAGGAAGGCCAGTATGAAGAACAGAACTAGGAGAGCACATGTCTACTTATCTTCTAATTTTCTGGCCCTCTGTCTGTAACACAGTTAGAAATCTGTGTTTTTAAGCTGTTGTGAGTGTAAATGGTATAATACACTTGGAATTAGGAAATAATTTTTATATCATGGTAAAATTGGCAGGAATATGTGACTATTTTTTCCATCACACAGTGTTATAAAGGCACCAAAAGAGCACTTAGGAAAGGTTAGGCAGTTTAAAGCTCACTAATTAATGGGAATGATCCATTTGTTTCAAATCACAAGCACTGTCTGCTGTGGATAGGTAGACAATAGTTCAGCTCCCAGAAAAAAAGCCCACAGAGACCTATGATTTTGCCATTCAACTATTATCTGCAGGGAATAATGTAAACACTTTGAAGTCTTAGGTCTTTATTTACCAATCCCTCCATCTGATTCCCTTTCATCTTTCTTCTCCACATTTCCATAAATAGGGAGTTTTTCACATACACTCCATAACATTCCCAGTGAGACCACTTCAAAAATGTTTGGTATATTAAACAGTAGAATTCCAACCTTCTGCCTATAACTCAGAAACTGATACCTTTAGATTAACCATAGTGAGCCTCTCACCAAAGTTTGAAATAAAGTTTCACATGAAGTACACAGGAGTAAAATACTGACTCTATAAATATTCAGCTCAGTAGGAATTCAGAAATTGAAAAGGTAAAACTGCTTTTCACCTACTTGTCAACCCTACAGCAAATTAGTGGGAACAGATGGGAAACACACAAAATATTCTGTATCAATCTGATTCTGTTTTCTATAACTAAAGAAACTCTGTGCATTTATGATATAAAGGATATATAGTAAAAGAATTAAGAACTCCAACTTTGTGTACGCCAATATAAATCATAGTCTAAACAGCATGCAAGTTTTGACCTAAAAGTTCAGAAAAAGATGATCCATCCCAAAGAGGGTCCTTACAAGCAGCAGGTCTAAGATTAAAATAAAATACCAAAACACTAGGTTCCCAAATATGAAGTATTTTAAAACATCTCATTTATTTTTGCTAAAGATTATTGTAATTACAGGCTATCAAGGTGGAAGTGTACCACTGAATCGACAATGACTACTTGAATGAATAAAACACCAGAATATATTTAGCTATTGAAACATCCGTGTAACACCCATTAGCAGAGCTGCATGCACAAAGTACAGCAAGGTAAACTCTGCTGTATTTATACATATATCTGAAAGAGCAGAAGTGGTACAAAAATAGGCTAAGAAAAAGAAATAGTAAAACAGGGTGTACTGAAATACTATGGAAAATTATGGCCCAAAAAGTCTTCAGAAACCACAGGCACAATGATATTTCAGTGCTTCTCTGGTCAACATGAGATATCCTGCTCATTGTGGCAGAAGGCAGGCTTATTCCCAGCTGGAGCCACCTTCCACCTCCTCTTCTCTGCAGGGCTCCATGCCTCCATAGCCATCATTCACTTCAGAAGACACTTATGTGGCATCTATGTGAGGCAATTCAAGAAGTGGCTGTTCTATGAGTCACTGAAACCACTTGATTTAAGACAAGAATTTTACACCTAAGTATAACAGATAATAAATACATAGGGCAGAGGTTACATCTTTTATTTAGAGTTACATTTTTGAGTAAGTGCAAAAAATGAAGCATAGAGGAGAGAGTCTTACTCCTGGAAAATCAACAAAGGGAATCAGAATATATTTGTCTTACTGAAGTGGGTTATCACCTAAGATGACAATCTTTGACCATTTGGGAGCTGAGCTGGTGAAAAGTGGCTTCTTTAAGACTGGACCTGAAAAGCAGCATGGTTTTGTTTAGGATCTGCCCCTTAGAGGAAACAGTTGGGTCAGGACCAGCTCCAGTGATTTGAATGTGAACAACACCTGCAAACTCATGGCAACCTAGATCGGACATTCCCCTTCGGGCCCACTGCTGTCTATACTGGGATTGAAAGGAAGTCAGTATTCTGATGGTTTAGGTGTAGGTTTGATGGGGATCAGCGACAAATGGCATCACAGGACTAAACAGATGTTCAAACCAGCCAGTAAGCAGGGGCTGTATTTAGAATCTTGTGCACCCTGTGGATTAGTTATGGGAAAGGCAGCAGGCAAAGCTGAAGATCTTGAAAAAAGAAAGTGCATGTACAAACACAAACGTACATGTGCTTGATGCTTAAACAGAAATATAACAGTCTAAAAAGATGAGAGATAACATAGATGAAATATTCATGAAATATTGGAATGGATGTGATGTCTGCTAATGACTCAAGATAAGATTTTTTATGGGATAAACACACAGTCTCTCATATACTGTTAAAAGTCGAAGCGTGAAATGATTTGTACACAAAATAGATGACAAATGAATCCCTAGACTGTGAGATACACAGCAGACCAAATCCAGGGTATTATGTTTTATGCTGTTTAATTGTGATACAAAAAGGAGCTAAATTCCCACTATCAAGGTCCATTTTCTCCTTTCTAGACCATTCATTGGATGATTTTGTCTTTTGAGTATGAAATATTTTCTTTGAGTATATAGTGACTTATAAATGTGTAATTCCAATGCTGAAATATCAGAACTTTTGAGTGATTGGTGGTGTGCCCATAAAACTTTAATCAACACTCCATTTAATTACGGCATCTTGTTAAAAAATGCCTTTTACCATTCTGAAAAATTTCTGATGCCCAGTATATGGAAAGTGAGTTATTTCAGTTGTGATATCAAGAAAGCAGTTCATTATCAAGTCCGAATTTCTTACTTGCATTTTACTTAAGCTGTTGAAGGCACTTTGCAGTGATTAATTATCAGTTATAATTAGGCATAGCAATTGGAATATTTTTAGTATCACACTGATCCCTCCTTAATTCTGAATATATTCACCTATAGATAATGTTATGATTTTCTCATATATAGTGAACA
>VYZT01009280.1:2367-14447 GCA_013400735.1 Pomatostomus ruficeps | reverse complement strand
TTTCTCCTTTCTCCTTTCTCCCTGCTCTCTCGTCTCTCCTTTCTCCATCCCATCCCCTAGGAAAAATTATCTCCACTGTTATTTCTTCCCATACAATGTTCTCAGTGAAAGGCATCTCACACAAGATGTATTTTCCCCAGAAGTGCTGGTCTGCCCTCAAGTTGCCATGCTTCAGCAGGTGGCTTCCCATCTGCTGAGCTAAGGTAAATGTCTCTTAGTCCACACCAGGAGAAAGCTAGTTCAGCTTAGTACAGTCCACTGTGAGACAAATCCTGCCAAAGTAATTGCCATCCTGACAGAGAAAATCCTGTTTTATCAGTTGTGACTTGTCTCTAACCCCTCACTGGTTGCCAAACTGAGTACTATGAAAACTGCCAAGTAATCAGCCTGCAACTGAGTTGAGCTGTGCTTACTCAGTGGGGAACTAGAAAACTAAAATATGTCATCATCTTTGAGGTATCCAAAATTCATGAGTGAGCCCACCCGAAGGCCTGAATAATTTCAAGCACATTTTTCCATTCTTCATTTGCTTTCTAGTGTGAAGGCCTGAAGAGGTAAAATTTTTGAATTTTTACAATCACTAGGACTAGAAACAGACTTTCCTTTTTCCTTTTCATTGGAATTGGGAACAGTCCCGTCTCCAGTAGCTAAATCATTGAATTTGAAATGCTAAATCTTGCTTCATTGTCTACATGATAACCAGCCCTTGAAATATCACTAGAAGACACCTCCTTGTCAGCAGGCTTTGCAGAGAACCTTTCAGAAGAACTGGAAACTTCCTCTCTTTTTTAAAGAATGATAATGGCACAAAGAAACCCATTCTGCTTTCATGCCAAGGAAACACAACACTGTTGCAAGGGAACCTTCGTGGTTGGGTTGGATTCTGTTTTCACCCTCCTGAATATATAAAGGCCCTTGCAGAAATGTTATATGTTAATTTAGCATGAGCCTTGGCTTGTTTTTACTTGATGACCATGCACCCAGTGAATCTTTCATATGCCATATATTTGATCAAGCTCCACATCCCTGTGAGGAAGGATGCCTGTGATCAGCAGGGAGTCAGATGGGGGCTTAAAAAGAGAGGACAAGGTCTGCTTTGGTTAACAGTAGCAAGCAGGGTATCTATGGGTTTGAAGATGGCAACCTGATGTTTTCCAGGTGGGCTTTACTGGGAAGAGAGCTGGAGTGCTCGCCAGGATTTATCAGTTGCCAGTTACAGAAGTTAATTTTATTCAGAGGAGGAGAGACATGCCAAGGGGAACATATGGCACAATAAACTCCTGGTGGGTGGAATGCATTTTTGGACTGAATGCCAGAAAAAGCCATGATCTGCCTGAAGGCTTGCAAAGCATTTTGGTGGGACCTACTCTTCATGTTGGCCTTTTCATTTCTCCAGGCTACGGTTCTAATGTTTTCCATCCAACNAATTTTTAAGTCACTCTCTTAGGTTTTTTTGGCAGAGTAAGAGCAGACGTGCTAGATTAGACTGCAAATCCCCCTGACTCAGTAGTGTGCCCATGAGAGGAAACAGCATCAGTTGCCTAAGGCAGGGTGGAAGAGCAAGGGAAGCATGTGACACTTCTCACATTGCACCTTCCTAGGTCCTCCACAAAGCTTGCTTTGTGTCCCTCAGCAGCACTCCCCAGATGGATTTCACTGCACGCACAGATGGGGAGGGGCAGCTCACGAACCTGACCAACCAACCTGCTTCTGGTTTTGGTTGCTACCTGCTTCACCTTCACCAGGCAAAGGGAAAATTTCTCAACAAGACCTGAGAGTTCTTTTGGTTTATACAAACACGTGGTATTTTCTGAATTATTTTGAAATGTTCATTTTCTGGTCATTCTCCATGGATTGTCTCCCCTCAAGAATTTCCTTTGTCCCACTCTTAGGGCTTGTCATTAACTCTGACAGCACTGAGAGTCTATTGTTCCTCCAGACATGACTTCCAGGAAAAGACTTTTTCCTTGTAGGCAACATGTTGCACAGGTCTAGGGAGAACTAGAGCAGAGAAAGTCATTTAAAAACTTCATTTAAGTTTGCAGTGCCCGTAAGCAGCCTGCTTGCTTATATTACTGGTTTAATTTCTGCTGCTTGCTGCAGAGCACTGTGGGCTACAGAGCCTCTCAGGTACCAGCTTCCACAATACAACAAGTGCTTTAGACTTTTTCCACAGCTCTTAACACATGGTCTGCAAGTTTAATTTGGGTTGAGTAGCACCTCACTGCTTGCATAATCACACCGAATTCTGAGGTGGCAGAAGCAAGTCTCGGGGACAGTCACAACTTATCACCCACTTAGATCTTTGCACTTCCATCCTTAATGCTGCATAATGTCATTAAGAGGTGCAAGCACTCAAGAGCTCCTGGACCTAATGGTCAAACAGTACCATTATGCGATTGCTCCCATCGAGGTGTTCATGAGATGTACTTTGCAATGTCACCCGAGGCCACCCTTTTGTGGACTGCAGGTAATTATTAAATCCATGTGTTTGTCCCAGTTTCTCTGCTCTGGACACTGCCCGCTGTCTGAGCCAGGGGATTTCAGGGGAAATGGGACAGCACAAAGAGGCCACATGCTCTGCTGGTACAGCCCTACAGCTGAGACCAAACCCAGTAGGATCAGACCCTCAGCTGGCATAAACCAAGTAACAGTGAGATGGGAATTTCCACTGTTCCTAGACCAGTCTGGGGAATAGGAAGAATATAATTTTTAGCTCACTCCAGTAACACTGAACCAAAAAAGGGGGTCTGAAACCAGTGAAATCTGCATTATGGTGTGTGCAAAGTGGATTACTTGCACTCAGCTTCAGCTGGACACTGAACACATACACCAATATATGCCCTTCACTGACAATAAAAAGAGAGTGCAGACAGTGGTTTACACAACAGTCTACCAGATGTAACCATTGAAAATGCATGACAGTGCCTCTGGTCCTGGAGGTATTGATGACCATTCAAAGGAACATCTGCTATTTCACATTGGGCAGAAAAAAAAAGAGGGATCTTTGTGACCAGGCTCTGCACTAAAATGTACATATTTGTTTCAAAAAAACCTGATTAACTGACTAAGCCAAATCTTCAGATGGTGCTCACTGGCAGACATCTGCCAAAGTCTAAGGAGTTGCACTGGTTTATACTCACAAACCACATAATCTGTTGAGGAGAAATAGAGAAATATGGACAGAAGCCTCCTTCCCCTACTCCAACTCCACACTGTGGCATTTGCCACCTCTCAGACCATTCAGGGGCGTTCAGGTTACTCGAATGCCATTTCTGCTACTGCATTCCAAGATCTCCAGGCTGGCAGAGACTTGCCAACAACCTACAGCAGACTCTAAATGATAGGGCTGCCCAGCAGGGCTGCACTCCCAGGAATGTGCTCTCTTAAACCAGACAGAACCAAGACCCAGGCTCGTGAATTCTCCAAAGTGCAGCACTCCAGCAACCACAGGCATTCCGAGACATTTCTGCAGGGCAACTGCAACCCTGTGAATATCTCAAGGAAAAGCAGACACAGGTGGATTGCTGAATCTTCCGAGGCTGAAAAAAATGCCTTCTTCACAAGCCCATACACAAAAAAACCCCCTCCAAACAAACAATAAACAAAAAAAACAACCAGGGGGGAAAAAAAAAACCACCAGACAAAACCACACCAGCCCTAAGTCTGGCCTTGGATAAATTGCAAAATATCTTCTTATTCTAATTACCAAGATCCCTGAGGGTACATATAATTGAATTAATGGGTGTCTCTACTTGCATACTTAGTGGCTGTAGAGCTGTCTTCAGCTTCAGTCTGTGGTCCCATAATCAGCGTCCAGAACATGAACAAGACGCCCTTTAATTTGTTTAAAAGTAGCCCTTGGGGAACTGTAGAATTAAACAGTATCATAAGGTTCTAAACATGGTCTGTACAAGGGCTAATTCCACGCTCCCGCTCAATAGAGGATTTCTCAGCCTCATCAAAGTTTTATGCTAAAATTTTGGCTAATATTTTGAAAGTATGTTACTTCATTTGACCTAAATGACTGTTGCACATGTTCATTTCCATTTTACTCTATCAGCCTGTTTAACATAATAGCATATTAACAGTACATTTGAAAGAAGAGTCAGTGGTTTGGAGCCAGTCCAAGGCAGTCACAGCAGCAGGAGAGTGCAATAAGAGTTCTGAAGAAGGCAAATCAGACTTAAGTCCCCATTATTTCTTTGCAAAATGCAAATATCCTTGTGCACAAGGGATGTTTTGGCACAAGAACATAATGTTATTCATACCAGATTACCAGATTATTTCCTGAAAGATGGTCCCTAAGAAGACCAGACTGCTGCAAGTGGTGCTTCACAACTGGAAAGTGCTGATAAAGCAAATACTTGAAATTATTTTGTCTTTTAACATGTGTGCAAGTAGTACATTTTTATATAGTATTGTTCTATACCGTTCCAATATATCCATTCAACAGCATGTGTGTGGACAGGCAATAGACACAATTAGTGGAACCTCAGGCAATTAAACTTTTGTTATTAAATCTTATTGTTTATAGCTTTGCCAAACCCAACCCACTTATTCCATGATATTCTTCAGCGATTATCTGCCTGAATTTAATTTATTTGATTTTTATTCTTTATTGAATGCAAAATATCTCAGTCATTTCCAAAAGTAAGATTGTTAATCTTTTAACAGTGATTAGACTGAGAATGTTGATACTCACCAAAGAAGTAGAATATGTGGACTTACAAAAACAAACAAAAAAAGGATATTTCACTATTTAAAATAGAGTATGCATTTACTTATGAGGAGTTAGTGGTTCATAAACTTATAACAACAACATTCATCAGACAACCTAAGCAACAGAACAACTGAAGTGAATTTGGGACATCTGTGTACATTTGAGGCTTGCAGATGTTGACTAGCACTGAATCATAAAGCAAAACAAAAGAAGAGGGACAGTGTGCCCAGATGGATCTTGCCAACGATGGCTGTTGTGGAAAACCTTATTTCCAATAAAAAAGCCAAGCTGAGAAAAGTTTTTCTGCCCTGTTTACACACCAGCTAGGAAGCAACACCGATGAAAAGGAAAACCTGATACTTTTAGCTGGGTTTCCCACAATTTGCTCCTTGTGGTCAGCGACTCATCTAAATCCCAAATAACACCAAAAAAATCATGGCACAACCCAGTGGCACATTTCTACTGAAGGATGATGCACACAGACTGTTTTTTGTGTGTGCTGGCAGCCCAGAAAGACAAACATGTCCTGGGCTGCCTCCAAAGCAGGGTGGGCAGCAGGGGAGGGAGGGAGGGAGGGGGATTCTGCCCCTCNTCAGGGGAGCGAGGGAGGGAGGGGGTTTCTGCCCCTCCGCCCCTCAGGTGAGACCCCACCTGCAGAGCTGCCCCAACCCTGTCCCAGCACAGGAAGGAGCTGGAGCTGCTGGAGCCAGGCCAGGGGAGGCCCCAGGATGGGCAGAGGGATGGAGCAGCTTTCCTGGGAGGAAAGGCCGGGAGAGCTGGGGTGTTCAGCTGGGGAGGAGAAGCACTGGGGTGACCTTACTGTGGCCTTGCAGGGCCTGAAGGAGCTGCAGGAAAGATGGAGAGAGACTCTTGCCAAGGGCTGCAGGGACAGGACCCAGGAAATGGCTTCCCAGTGCCAGAGGGCAGGGATGGATGGGATATTGGGCAGGAATTGTTCCCCGGGAGGGTGGGCAGGCCCTGGCACAGGGTGCCCGGAGAAGCTCTGGCTACCCCATTCCTGGAAATGTCCAAGGCCAGGTTGGATGGGACTTGGAGGGCAGCACCACCGACCAAATGACACCCACAGACCTCAACTCAGCAGAAATATGTGTGTGCAGCCAAGTGCACAACTGGGCTCCTAAGTTTTGTTCTGAAACAGCACAGGACGAAGTTGGCAAGGCACCATGGAGCTCGTAAATCCAGCCCAGGGCTTGGTGTTAAATCAGAGGATCTCACAAGAACAGCTGCTCCAGGCTGCTCTGTGAATCACAGAACAATCCATGACAGTCAGGAAACCCATCAGAACCTACTCGCTACTGGCACAGGGAGAGGCGAGAGCAGAGAAGGGAAATTGACACTATTTTAGGTACAAGTACAAACAGGGAATCAGTATGAAGCATGAGCCTCTGTCTGGACATAGGATGCAGTCCAAACTGTACACCATGGAGCAAAGAAAATATTTTTCTGTCAAGGTCCTCTTAAAGAGTGAATATAATTACCATGCACAAATATAAATTAGTAAAACAGCACAATATATATCAAAACTGGAGAGATAGAAGCAGAACTTTTTTGAAGCAGAATTTTTTCCTGTTTGCAAGAACATCGGCATGGCCATACCAGCAAAATGCCACAGGGAGGTGTTTTGTGGGTCGAAAATAGCTGTCCTGTAATTCTTACCTAATTATGCAGGGTTACAAACATCCTCACCATATTAAAAGAACCATTGTTCTTTTATCAGATTTTTTACTCTCAAGCCTTAGTTCAGGTCTTAGAACAGGCTTGGTATATAACACTTGTGTGAATGAGAACCAACGTATGTCCTTGAAGCCTGCATAAAACCTTGTGTGCAAGGTCCCTCAGCCTAAATGCTCTGCTTATCAGCTTTCTAACCCATTGCTTTGTGCAGGATTCAGAATGGTTCATGGGAACATTGCAGATGGTCCCTCCCAAGGGAACAACTAATTGCAGAAGAGGAATTCTTTCCCTGTCAGCTTTATGACTTGAAATAATATGGGCAAACACACCAACCATCTTCCTCTGGTTGCTAAGAGATCTTAAATTCCAGGCAGTGAAATGGCACAGCGAGGTGTGTGGCTTTGTGGTGTGTTGTGAGTGGTCCCACGTGTGGTGATGTTATACTGACTAAGCTCCAGAGCTGCTCAGACATTTTCTTCTGACACAACAATTTTTCCCCAGGAAATTCCAGATCATCAGCACAGAACCTGCCCAGAGGTTGCGCTGACATCAGCATGAGATACTCAAGAAATGTTCCTGCTTTTAACTTCTGAGCAAACCTTTTTGAAGGAAACTCACACCTCCATGCCTCCTTGTGTCCCTCCTTCCCCTGCAGCTTCTCCATCAGCTGTGTAACATGGTCTGTTTTGAAATGCCTTCTCCCACCCACCAAAAACCAACCTCTTGGACACTGATTTCCATTTTTGGGGGGATTTTGTGTGTCTGCATGTTGCTCTTCCCACTCCAGCTCTCAACACCAAAAGATAAACAGGGAGCTGAACGTCCACCTCCCAATCTGATTGTGCACACAAGTGCAATATAAAAATGTGCAAATTCCACACCTACATAAAAGCTGATTGCCCAGCAGCAATCAAAGCAAGGAGCAGCCAGATTCAAAATGGGAAGGCTGGCAGCTCCCTCAAGGCCAGTATTTACCTCCTCTCCTTAATTTCTCCTCTCCCCTGTTGTAGGCAAGTTTACAAAGCCCAGAAATGTGCCAAGCAGGTAACCAGACACACACAGGGAGTGTCAAAGTCAAATGTAAGCGCATGTAACAATTGCTTGTGATCGGAAGGTGGTCAGGAGCAGCTATCAGCCACCAGGAAGTGTGAAGGTGACAGGGAAGACACCCTGACACTTGATGGCCCTATATTTCGAGGCTTGAGCAACAGAAGGAGTGAAAAATAAGGAGCATTTGGACCTAATTAAGTCTTAAGAGGAGTCAGAGGCTGGGAAAATAAGACCGCACCTAAATAAGATCTAAAATAAGGAACATCTCCCTGCAAATTTCCCTTCTTCACTTGGATGCCGTCACTTTCCCAGATCTTCAACACAAATGAACTCTGACCTCAAAACAGCCATGCTTACTGACCATTCCCATCACCCTGCCTGTCAGCATTGGGCTCTACCTACCCCAAAATACTATAGGTTAAATAGTAGACGTGAGGAGAAGTGGGGAGCTGTGCCCACTCTCCTGCCTCAGGAACTTTTTTTCCAAAGGCGTTATTGCAAATCAGAGGCAGCAGAGGCAGAAAAAAATGTGTCAGAAAGGCCTGTGTCAACATTAAGGTTTCCAAGACCACATTATTTTTGAAAACATACTCTCCTTGCCAAATACACACTTAACTGCACTTAAACTATTGAAAATTAGGAAAAAATTAAAGATCTGTGGAGATGATTGTCATGATGAGGTAGGCACAAAGGAGTTGTGCTGGCCTTCAGCACAGGTTGTAACAGTGAAATGCAGAGCAAACCGTACAGGAGATCTGCAGGTGCACCTCTGTCTGACAGAACCAAAAATGTTGAACCATATTTTCTAGAAGCAGAAGATTCCCGTGTTACAAAGGCCACCAAAACCTACTGGAGCATGAGAAGGGTATACTTACTATCACATTTTAAGCTGCCATACTCAGTGGCCTTTGCAATATATATTGGAATAGAACATAACAGTGTGGGGAAACTGGGAAGCAACTTGCTGCCCACATCTCCTAAAGTAAAATATCATTTACATGGTAGACATATTATTTATTTCCATAAAATACAACAGAACTGTTTGGTTTTTACATCACTCATTAATTAAGGACAAAAACCCCCAAACTAAAAAGAGAGCAGAAGAGGCATGTTGCTTGTTAGAAGTCTTCCTTCACCTACATTTCCTACTATTCGATCAGGAAGCCTGATAGAGTAAAATCAACAGTTTATAATTTGATTGGGATGTGTTTTGTGAAACATGATAAATACCTCCAGCTTTCCCTAGGATTTCAACACATCCATTGTTTAAAAAGAAACACACAAAAATAAATCCTCTGCTCCCTTGCACCCATTCAGCAGCACTGAGGTCACAGGTTGCAGGGGCTGAATCAAGCCCAGAATTTGGCCAAAAGGCTGTCCAAATAAACCAGGAGTTGTTGCATGTTGTACAAATGACAAATTATCCTTGAGCAGGCAGGCACATGCACAGAGGCTCTAGCTGGGGAATCCTGGAGACACAATTTGGTTTGCACGTGCTCCTGGATGCCGCAGGCCTGTTGCCTTGAGCACATCTGCACATCCTAAAATCACGACATAGTTATTGCCTCTCCAGCCCAGTCTCCTGTAACCTTGCCCAGTCTGGATGACTTCATTAGTGAATTGTCATGGATTAATATAAAACTATGGTTTAGATCCCCCACTCAGGCTGCTGTTGTATACTTACCACTGTTTCTACATATTACAACAAAGCCTCTGTAGGGTCTGGAGTGTCTCCCATGTGTGTGCCATACGAAAACCATAATGAAGTTACTGTTCTAACTCAGAGGAAAACCGAAATGACAGCTGAGAAGAAACGTCCAGTGTTTTCAGTAAAACCTTTTTTTGCAGTCATCATTTAGGGATCTCCTCCTGATTTTTCAAGTGGAAGGAATTTTTTTAGTGTGTGCTGACTCCAGGTTTTGTTTCATATCTAACCTTGAGGATGTGCAAATAACTCCTTGTTGTCCTCTAACAGAGAAGGGCACTGTACAATTTACTTTAATTTACTTGTAAAAATATATATTAAAGAAAAATCAAAGCAGCCAGCTGGTGCCATTCCAGTAGGCAGAAGTTTACCATTATTCAGGGAGTTTTTCCTACAAATGGGTGAGAGATCCTGATCCCACAGCCACACAGTCACAGAAACCTCACACCTTACCCTCAGCATATTTTTAGGATTATCAGGAATATAAAATTATCTTTGCTTGAGGAACACACTGAAAACTGTAGTAAATAAAATTGTCATGTGGTGGTTCATGACTCCTTAGTTTGCTCTTATAGCGGTTTTCTTCTTTGCAGTGATCGCAGTTTCCTTAATTAAATCTCATTTCTATTTTTTAAAAACCAAATACTTTTATTTCTATGTCCTCTACATTTCATTAGTAGGTCTTAGGAGGAATGTATTAAACAAGGTATCTGCAATTTCATGCATAACTGTAATTTTTTTTTTAAATAAAATGAAAAGTAGTCTAAACCAAAGAATTTTTTAGTGAGAATCGAGTAATCCAGATCACACTGGGTAGCACTGATCGCAAGATAAAGGAAGAGAGATCTTCAACAGCATTTTTAACATCAAGAAGAGAAAATTTTACAAGTCACAAGATGTTCTTAGGTATCTTTGATTTTTATGTGAATTGCAATCCAGGAATTAAAGAAAGTTTTTGAAAAATGCCCTTGATCTTAACCCTAGGCAGAAATATAAATAGACTGACATGGACCGTAACTGCATAACCAAAAGATTACACTATTTCATGGAGCTGCTAAGCCCTTTACATGTCAAAAACTTTCAAACTTTAAATGAACACCTTGAAAAATTAATTTCTTCACAGTTCCTTATGAAATGATATCTTTTTTTTCCTCTAACAGGGCAGTTTTTTTCTTTCCCAAGAGAAAGACACTTGTCATGGGTATCACACCCACCAAACTCCTTTCATCCTTTTTGTCCTTGGCAGAGAAGCTGTGACTGCCCCAGCCCTGGCAGTGTCCAAGGCCAGGTTGGATGGGGCTTGGAGAAACCTGGGATAGTGGAAGGTGTCCCTGCCCGAGGCAGGGGATGGGGCTGGTTCAGCTTTAAGGTCCTTTCCAACTCAAATCAACCTATGATTCTATATAGGGTTTATATGGGTATTTGTAACTCAGGAACTAGGAATTAAGGATTGTAGAAACCACAGCTGAGGTTCAGCATCTCCTGACTTACCTGTTTATTAAAGGTTAAAGAAAATCCTGTCTCTGTTGGGGCAAAAGTTTAAAAATAAATCCAGTCCAATGAAGCTCCCCTGATGACAACACCATCATTCCTGCATCAAACCAGAGATGGAAAAATATTAGGATCCAATAGTATCAAATATACTCTCATGACTCCTGATTTCTTTAAATTTAAAGCTATCTCTTTTTTTAATCACATTTACAGTGAAGCAGCCCCAAGACTGTACTACTCCAAACTGGATTTTTGCATGAAATCAGTAAGAAAATGCAGTAGCTGGATTTGTCTATAAGGTTTGATCTGCAGACACTTGGTCACGCATAAAAAGCATCCAAGAGGGAACTGGCAGAGCATAATGACATCATCTAACCAACTAAACCCATCTTGAAAATATTATTACTATTCCATGCTTTCAATTTTTTTCCCCCATAAATCCATGCTTAAAATATTCAATTTAAAATTAACTCGCAACGAAAACCCAGGGCAAAATTGTGGCCAGGTTGATTTCTTGCACAAATGCTCAAAATCTAATAGTAGGAAGTGAATGGGAACATTCCACGAACATCATTGAATTAAAACTGACTTTAGAATTTCAATGAATACTCGCAGACCTTTTTTTCCATTTGCTCTGGTATGCACATACCACTCATTCTTGGCTCAGAACTACAGAGCTGAAAGCATTAGACATGGTGACTACTAAACATGGCTGGTCTTTGAATCCCTCCAAATTATAGATCAGGACACATATAACCAAAAATTACTGTAATTACAGAAATGTTCAACGGTACCTATTTAAGTGCTTATACCTTTCAAAAAGGTCTGCTGAGAAATACCCCGCATGCACATATAGGAACAAACTGCCTACCTCAGGATCTGACTTAAGTACATTTTAAAAACATTAAACCCCATCATTCTCAAACCAAAACACGCTTCCAGTGGTTTCCAGCCTAACTAGTCGTTTTCTGCACTAGTTGAGAAAACAGTCCCAGAAAATTTTTGATGTGAATGCCATGCATGCTGCTCCTCTGCATGAAAATGGTGATTATGCTTCTCATAGAAACTCTCGTGTAATGCTTAATTCTGTCAGCTGCACCAAAATATTTCAGGTTGCAGAGGATATGGCTGTACAAGGTAAGTTTCTGAGGCAGCATTGCTCTGTCATACACATTCTCACATAGATTTTTGTGGCCTTCCTCCAGCTAAGCAGACTTTAGAATAATTTTCGCCCTCTCCCAGTGGCCAAGAAGAAGTTTGTGTTTACTTGTCAACTTATTTTTCCTTGGTTCTGTAAATGGATTTCAAAGTTTGAGCATGTGTACAAATCTGTAGAAATTGAGAGATTTCTCCTCATATACTTATTCTGTCCAGGACAGTGATATTTTTCTGTAAAGTTTTAATGATCGAAGGTAA
>VYZT01009274.1:250-14024 GCA_013400735.1 Pomatostomus ruficeps | reverse complement strand
TCTTTCTTCCTATCTGAAAAACATGGTTCTGTAAACAAAATAATAATAATTCTGCTTTGAGCTTGTTTTCTCCTTTGTGTTTGCACTGTAAATGGCAGTTCTGCTCTGGTCTTTCAGTCTTCCACTTCAGCCACCAGTATGTGAAGAACAGTAACATTCCACCCAGAAAAGTCAAACCTCAAACTGTATCTCTGTTTGGAGGGAACATCCAGAATAGGATTGTTCTCAACTAACAAAAAACACCTAAAGATGTCTAGACCTATGCAATTGCTTTAAGCTCCCTCCCTCCCTCATCAACAGGAAAAAACCACTCATGCCCAAGCAGTGAGTCATCCTATCTATTTCAGGCATCTTAGCAAGACTCTGGAGATGCTTATTCTTCTTACTTAAGAAAGATTTCTTAGTTCTGTTAGATAAAAGTCTATCAAGGCCATCAGGAGTTAAATTTTTAATTAGAATTAATTAGACTACATAAAATAAGATAAAATTGTTATGAAATTCTATGAGATTATTAAAGGTATTTCTTTGGATAACACTGGAATGAACAAACACTTGATCTGGTAAGAATAGGACACACAAAAAACTTCCTGTGTTGAGATTGTCTTATGATTTTTACTCCATACTTGATATTTGATGCACTTTTTAGTATAAAACATGTAACATTTCCAACACTTCATCATAGTTGTGTCACAGGAAATGATAATTCTGGTAACAAATGAGCCTTTAAAATACTTTTGCAAAATGAATTTACGCTTTTTCTTTAAACTAGAAGTGTTTCGTTGAATTGGAAAGCAGACACTGCAAATAATTCCTGAATCATCTTTAAGGAGAACCTGTGTTGTTCTTTAAGGAACAGCATCTTTCTCACCTTCTGTTCTGAAATATGAGGACATGGATAAGTGGGACTATAAGCAAAAATGCCTGGGAGAAATATAAAAAAAAGGCTGCCTATTCAGCTGCTCCCAAGGGCTGCATGTTGGGAGAAGCACAGAACCCAGGGGCAAGTAGTTGGGTGCTAGGAAGAGCTGAGCCCGCTCTGAGCCAACCTGAGCTGCCGGAGTTCATGAACCTGCAAGCTTATAAGAGGAGAGGAAGAGAAACCCCATAACACAAAACAAAACACAAGCACTCCATATCCCACCTGTCCCTAGTGACCCAGAGAGAAATGTGCAGTTTCAGGCAGTCAGAGAAGCCATGGAACTGGGCTAACATCAAGGGAAAAGGAACAGAGAGCAGACAGACATTTATTTTGAAATTTTTGTTGTTAGTCTTTTCAGCAGGAAGACATAGTTCTCTCCATTTCAAAAGCGACTTTTTTTTTTAGTATAAATACACTAGAAAATTCTGACTTCAAGAGACTGAAAACAATTGCTGGTTTCAAAGTGTTCAGTTAAAGGGAATATTGTAGTCCAATAAGTTAGGGACTCATCAAAAAGAGCAAAACATTCTTTAAAATCTTCAGCTATAATCACATTAACTTAATTGGTTTGTAGTAACAAGGTGCCTGGTCCTTATAGGTCCTTATATAAAGAACTGCTTTGTAAGCAGTCCAAGCTCAAGGTATTTTCAAGATATCAGTTGGATGGATCAGAGCATTTGTGTCTTCACTGGGACGAAACTTACTGAATGTTCCTGAATATTGTCATGGTATGAATAGAACAAGCAATAGGCTTCTCTTAATTTAAAAGGTCCTTCACAGTATCCCAGTCAAATATTTAATGCACATTTTTCCAGTTCTGAAAACCTTACCAAGGGATAGTCTTCCCCCTTGTTCTACGTTATTTTATAAAGACCTAGGTGTGAGGAAAAGACAGTGATGTCTCCTTAAATTACACATTACTTTGATCTCAGATAACCCTAAAGCTGGTGTGCACACAGCAACTCAAGTTTGCATACATAAAAATGAAGTCTCTTTTGTATATTGAAGATAGCAGTAATTTTTACTTCAGGTTATTTGCTTTCTGCTTTAGCATTAAGCCTGTTCTGAGCTAGACTTCAGTTTGCTTTAATTGTTCTCTTTCTCCTAATTTTATTTTACTTTTTAATGTTGAAGAAATTCAGCAGAGCAAGGTAAAAGCAAAGGAAACACTCTCCTTTTCTTGCAACATTTTGCAAAGAAATAATAGGCAGAAACCAGCTTTGACCATATTTCATGAGGTCTGGAAGACACTTTGGAAAAGGTTGCCTGTGCCAAAAAAATCACAGGTGAAGTTTTCAGTTGAACACTGCTGAAAAAAAATACCCTGACACTCCAAATTACCTATATAGGAAAACCCAAACAAATGAACAATGGCATTTTAGTTTCATTTAGGAAGAAGAATTCATACTGAAGAATAAAGTCACTGACTTTCCAACTGTATTTCCAGTGACCAATTTTAAAATCACAGAATAAAAAAGAAGAAAAGGACAGAGAAGGTCACCTATTTTACCTTCAGGTTACATCAACTGTACCTAACCAGTCCTGACAGATGTTTCTCTAACTTGTCCTTAAAATCCTCCAGTGATAGAAAGGCTACAGGCTTCCAAAGCAGTCTCATACACACCAATTTATTATGATAGATAACCAAACAATTTAATCAGAGATTATATTTAATGCTCTAAAGGAAAACATGTATATACAGTTTTGAGACTGCCTGAATATCATCCAGGCTGGCTTGAGAGAATCACAAGAAGATGTACAATTGCAGTTTACTCAAGGTCAAGGCCAGGACTCAAGGAAGTACATCCTTTTGCTTGAAGGGATCAATTGCTGAATGCACATTCAATACAGAATTACAGATTACTGGCAAAGGTACAGCATTAATGCTATGCAGCACCTGGTAAGTACCCATGCACATGTAGCCTGACCAAATGCCAGGTACCTTAGTTCTCATTTATTGAGTGGGAGGAGACAAAGATAAGAGACTGAACACAGCCCTTTAATGTGGAACATCTGATTAAAAACTCTCACCACTTTTACTTAATATTTTCATGCATCTATACACACAGAATGGATAACACAGTGCAATATATTATAATCTTGATTGTGCTAAAGATTTTGAGGAAAATATAGAAGGCTTCTTTTTCTTGATGGTTTTTATTTTTATTTTATCAGGGTTTCCCAGGGTCAACCCACCGACAATCACATGAGAGTCTTACACTGAGAGTCAGATAAAAAAAAAAAAAATCTGGAACTTCTATAAAAATTTTAAAAAACCCACAAAGGATTAGGTAATATCCAAATTTCTCTGAATTGGGTAATACATTGGCTATTGTATAACTGCACTATAAAATCAATACATTACTGATATTTTTCAGTTCCTCCAGCTCTCCCAGTATGAGTAGAAAACTCTCTGACCTGTGCATTGACTTGCACTGGAGATAAGAAGGTCTTTGAATCATGAATGTGTACTCAGTCTCTTGTATATTTTACATCTGTTGTGAATGACACCAAATTTACCACAGACCACATACTTTAGAAGATCTTGGCTAAGGGAAAATGTTGGCTCAAGGGCAAAGCGAACAGCAATAGTTGGTCCTTCAGAAATATTAGGAGTAAATATTGATGTGGACATCAGATAATAACACAAAAGGGTTTATTTACACTGACTATACACTGCCTGCACAGGGACCATAATTCTACAAAAGAAAAGTATGAAGTTTTACAGATGACCTGTAAGACAAGATAGAAGATGCTGGAGTAATTTTGGAGAGAAAGAGATGATTAAACAAAAGTAAAAATGGAACTAAGGGACATACGGACATTTCCTGCAAATCGGACAATAGTTTGTCAATAGGACAATTAATCAAGGGTTAGGCTTGTAATTAGGCTGCAAATTACAAGAGAGCAGGAGGAGTTAGGTAGCACTGGAAAATGACCTCTTGGCAGACAGAGGCTGGGGAAACCCTGTCTCCAGATGGTCTCTTCAAGACCCTGTTAAAATAAACCTCTGTGGGGACTGCTTTAGGAATAGCTGATCTTGACCTGAAGCAGGAGACCTGATCAAGACTCCTGCAGCTCTGTACTAAACAGAGTAGATTTTTAAGGGTTCAAAATATTTATTTGCTGTAGTATAAGTGACACAATGTAGAATTTGTCAGTAAAGTCAAATGAAATGTAAGAAGAGACTGCTTTAGCAGTCCAGAGCTAAGGGGTTCTTCCATTACTGCTTGGTTGCAGATCCATTATGGGCTTATAAACTTGCTGTAGGTTTGCCTCAAATGCAGAATCACAGTGAAACTGTACCAATGAAGTCCTTGCCAAGTAGCAGAGTATGAAATCAGGAACAAGGCACTATAGGCAAAGCAGAGACTTTTGAACAACTGCAAGAGGAATCTCTCCAAGTGCAGTCTGTTACAAAGGCTGCATAGTTGTGTTAAATACACCCGATGTAAAATTCTTCTGAAAATGTTATTTTGTGAAATGCATGAGATAAACTATTTCTTGGTCTGGACACAACCTGGGATGAGCCACCACATGTCCTATGGAAATCCAAGTCAGTAGGACTGACATGGTTCATTCAATTCAATATATCCACTTGAGCACTTGAGTCTTTTTGCCTCTTCACAAGGACAAGGACAAGCTGGGCTCCACTGCAATGGATTTCTTGTTTGCTTTTGTAAAATTTTCAGTTAGGAAGTTAACCAAGTGAATGTAGTAATCCATCTACAGCTCAAGTATATTGCATAAGCAGGTAGACTTAGTCTCAGACTGGGTCAAGCAGGCTGGTGTTAAAATACTGAATACCCCAATCACTTTGAAACACAATTGACTAATCCTCCATGAGAATCTGCAGAACGGAGCACAGATTATGGATACAGGAATTATTTATTTTTGTAAATCTCATAGTAATACAGGGTCTTATTTTAAGCCAGAAATTCTTTATTCATAAGATGTGAGTGCTAGATGACTTTGCTTGTATATGCTATGCTATTAGTAGCTTACTGAAAATATTTCTGGAAGATGGGGAGAGGGTCAGGCATGCAGATTCTCTCCTTGAAGGGCAGAATAGTCCCACTGTAGGTACCAGAGAATATGGGAGTCACAAACAGACAATTATTGTCATAGTCCTTTGAAGTGACTGCAGGATCAAAAAACTTGCTGCTGTTACTGCAGCTATGTCCTGATGGCTGCACTGAGCAGTCTCAAATTAAAAAAAGATTGTATATCTGGTCATATCTTGTCTGTGTGGGGGATTTTCTTCACAGCAGAATGCTGTACCTGCCAGTGGACTGATGTTCCCTGCATGATACTGTCGGGAAGTTAAAACACACCAGTTTTCACCCTCTCTTAGTTTGGACAATCACAGAGCAGGAGGGCACGGTGCATCCTGACCTTCTAAAATTTAAGGTAATCAGTAATCTGTATGCTTTTCTCAGTCTATGAACATATCTGTGTTACCATGTGTTTAAGCAGCATGAATCTTTCCTTACATCTGTGCATTTAATTTCAATTAATTAGAAAAAGTGCTAATGCTAGCTGGATTATGCATGGATTAAGCACATAGCACAACCTCTAGTAAGAAGGTTGATGTTTTTCAATGCCACATTTCACCACCTAATAACTGACTATTCCCTCTGGATTGTATGTGTCACCAGGAAAGGGTCATACTTACAAGGTCAAAGCACACAGTAAGATTTAAGAATAATTAAGAATGTTTTCATTTTAGAAATTGAAAAAAAAAGCACCATATTTTGATTTTTTTCCCCTAATAAGAGCAATTATCATTTCAGAGACAAAACAAAAACCAAACAATTCTCAGAAATGTTACTAAAAGCTTAATTAATGTCCTTGAAAAAATATAATAAACTAAGGAATAAGTGCCCAGTGAGCAAAAAAGTAATGTTTCCCTACCTGCATAACTATTTTAGGAGAATTTTGCCGCTTAATGATCTTAGCCTATTTCTATTTCTAGTTTTGCAAGTACTGCTTTTTGAGAGTCTCGCAGCATTTGATTCTTTACAGTGGTGTGTGCTGTCCCAGATGTGTCGTTCTACATGCTAAAATATATTTCCAGTGTTGCAGGTTTTGTTCTGCTGACTCTTAGTACATTACCAAAGGTAGGTGCATGCAGGATTTGGATAAAAAATTGTTAACTACCCTATAACCTTTTCATCATTAATTTTTTTTTTTGTAAATATACAAACACTTTCAATACTTCATAGGCTGCAGGGATGAAAAATGTGAAGGCTCAATATTGGAGTTGTTCTAGTAAAATTCGAGGGAGTCACTTGTTCAAACAAATTTTACTATTTTGTTAATCTTACAGATGAACCAGATGCTCAGGAAAAGACTATTTGGGTGGCAGATTTGAGGGCTGGATTGTACTGTGAAAGCTGCCACATGTCTCTGGAGCTTTTTTATTAATGCCTACCACTGTAGGGGATGGGGAGGATACATGACTTGTAAATTCTTACAGGAAGATAGAAGTAATTACCAAGCCAGACCTAGTCCTCAATACTGTTACTATTTTAGCTCATCTTTCTTGAGCCAGATCATCTGACATGTAAAAAAATGTGGGTTTAGCCTGAATCTCTTTAAGCACTCGTGCTAAAATTGTTCCCGTTTTTGAGCACTTCTGGATAAGAACCACTAGTTATTAAATTATTACTTTTTTGTTCTACTTTAAGCAAAAAAACCTAGGTGTGGCTAAATCAAAGTTATAGGAACGTCTATAGAGAAGTTGAAGATCAGTTGAGTTGTTCATGTCTTCACTATAGACAGTTTGTATGACTTTTAAAAAAGTATTTAGCAATACCATAACATAAAGACACAGAATAGGTTTTTGTTGTAGGTATTTAGACATCATTCTTCTACAAAGTCCCTGGTCATTAAAAAATCTCATCTCTGTAATAATAAGAACAAATGGAAGAAATCTGTACTGGTTATAACAACCCTTGTAGTAACTTTCTCTGTCTCTTCTCTCCCCTCTTCCCCAACACATGCTTGGCTCTGGTTCATCCTAATTCTCTTATATGATAAATTCCTAAAGCTTCTCGAAGCTGTTGGCAGGGAGAGCTGTAATAAAAACAACAAGGGGAGGGAGAGGTCATTAGTACTTAAAATAACACTGTCACCAAATGACTTCCACCAATGCTGTAAACATGTTCCCAAGGAGGGGTTCAGCAGGCTGCTTCCCCCTGCCCACAGTTTAGCTTCACAATGGGACACAGATAGGGAGCAAGCAGGGGGATGTCGGGGTTTGACCCTGGCTAAGTGCCGGGCACCCATGGCAGCCGCTCACTCATTCCCTCCCCTGCCACAGCTGGGCAGAGGAGGGAAAAAAAACTCAGGGAATTAACCCAAAGGTCCATGAGTTGAGATAAGGAACCAGGAGAAAACGCTCCAAGGACAAACCAGGCTCAGCTTAAGTTGCAAAGTGAAATTTATTACTACCCAAGTTAGAAGGAGGATATGAGAAATAAACAAAACCTTTAAAAGACACTGTTCTTTTCCCTCCCCACCTCCCCCTCCCTCCCACCAACAGGGCAGGGTGTAGGGTTTCAGGTCAGTCCATTTCCAGGATCTTCTTCCCTGCTTAGGGAGAGGAGGTTTTTTTCCCCTCTGCATTTCCCGTGGGGTCCCTCCCATGAGACACAGTTCTCTGTGAACTTCTATGGCGTGGGTTTACTCGTCCACAGGATGCAGTCCTCCAAGGACAAACTGCTCTAGCATGGAAGCAGGGGGCCCCTCTCTCTCCAACCGGGTCTCCCACCTGGACTGCAGTTTCCTCCAACATCCACCTGCTCCAGCGTGGTCACCTCCTCCACAAACTGCAGGACTTTTATCTCAATTTCTGTCTCTCACTGGGCTGCAACTGCTACAGCTTCTCCTGGCATCCATGGCTACTGCGGCTTCTTCTGGCATCCATAGCTGCTGCAGCTTCCGACATCTCCCTGCTCCAATGTTGGCACCTCACCCACGGACTGTGGGTGGATCTCTGCATTCCCTGTGGATCTCTTGGACTGCAGGGGGGCACCCCACCTCATCATGGGCTCACCACGGCCTGCAGAAGAATCTCAGCTCCAGGGCCTGGAGCACCTCCTCCCCCTCGTTCTCCACTAACCTTGGTGTCTCCATGTTGTTTTCCCTCACATGTTCTCACATCCTCCTCCCTCTCTAACTAAAAGCAGCTGTGTGCACACTTTGTTTTGATTTTTCCTTAAATATGTCATCACAGAGGCGTAACCAGCCTTTCTAATTGGCCCAGACATGGCCGGTGGCATGTCCATCATCTTCAGAGCCATCTGAGATTGGCTCTGCTGGAAATGGTGAAGAATTCCAGAAGCTTCTCACAGGAGCCATCTTTATGGCCCCCTCCCCACTACTTAAACCACAACAGGGGAAACAAACACAAATCTAGTAAGCAGATCAGACAAATAGGGAAAAAGTCATGATCCCATTAGACTGCCCCTGTGCTGATTTACCTAGCGAGCAAGGTTTGAGGACACACATTGGTCCCACCTCCATGTGAAATCCCTCCTGTACTCATGAGCCCAAGAGCTGCCAGGCTCTGTCGTGTTTTCCTCAAGACTTGCGCCTGTGTGCCTAGAGACAGCAGGTCCTGGGCACTGGCACACAGCACCCACCCTCAGCGCTGGACTCTCCAGTTTCAGGCTGCCTTGTCCAGCATTACAGGGTGCCTATGTGCACTGAACAACAGAGGAAACCCAGATTCTACTGCAACAAGCAGTTTGCCCAGTTCTGTGCTATTCAATGAAAGGATATGCACAAATGCTAATAATCATCTTGCCTGAATAGGTACAAGGGTAAATTACGCTCAAAGATGTGAAAAGAATTTGCAGCTGGATGCAAAAAAAACCCCCCAAACACAAAAAAACTAAAACCCAACTAACTAAAAAAACCCAAACCAAACCAAACCAAACCAAACCAAACCAAACCAAACCAAACCAAACCAAACAAAAAAAACCAAACCAAAACAAAACCCCAGAACTAAAACCCAAAAAACCCCCAAAACACCACAAAACCAAATATTTGGATAATAGAGAACCTGTAAAGACTTAGGAAATAAAGAGACATGCGTGAAACGCAATAGAAATAAAATATTGTATAATTAAAGTATGAAAACTAATTTTTTCAATGCTTATAAGTTTTGAAATCTGCAAACTACATTTAACGCTAGGTAAACAAGCATAAAATTTTACTTGTATCACTAAAACCATCAAATCATTAAAAGCAAATTATATTTGTATTGTACTATGACAGGAGCGTTTGGTTTTTTATGTATACTTTTAAACAGCAGTAGACATTTCAACAGGCCGGACAATCCTTAGAATGAACGCAACCTTTCTATTTTCATGACTGCTTTGTACATGATTTTATTGTAGTTTAGCTGACAGACAAGAACATGAACAAAAGGAAAACTATTTAACACATTGAAGAAAATGTATCTTCTCTAGTTTCTGTCAGAGTGATAGATTGCATTGTCCTACATATGTTGTATGAAAAGAATAACACATAAGAAAAGTGCAGAGCCTGTGAAATACATAGTTTACATTCAGTAAAAAACACTCCTGAGAAGAAAAACATTATTAATGGCAAAGACTCAAAAAAAGATTGTGGAAGCACAGTTTCCCCAATTCCTGGTCTTTTTTCATTTCTCTTAGAAGAAGAGTAAGTTAACTATAAATAATACTGCACAATAGCTATACAATGATTCTTCACTAATTCAGGTGAGGAACAAACTTATCAAATAGTTTTCAGGTATTTTATTTCTGATGCTGAAATTATGTTTTAACTTCACCTAGAACCTACTTCAGATTCAATTTTATCTTGAACCTCTTGTTGGGTGAGACATGCAATTTTTAGTGAGATAACATATTCACTTAATAATCAAAATTCTGGTGAATAGTTTGAAATAAAGTTAGTGATATTTTCTTGATTGGAATTTTCCTGAAAAGTACTAATCCTATGGGTTTTTTAGAACAGTATATGAGCCATCACATGTTCAGAGATGGAATTGGAAAGTTAGGTGTCTTTTTCCTCTGGAAAGAATATCCAAATTGTATTCTTACTTTTAATCGGACTCTAAAGAACTGCAACATGGTTTTATAGATGTTGAAGGCACTGTTAAGAGTTTGATATTATAAACCATTGTGAAACTGCTTGTGTTCACCCTATGTCGGTACTCTGGGAATCCAGGCAGGCAGTAGCCATTGCTCTCCCCAAGTCATTCATTTCATTGTAGGTTATTGGGTTCGTCAAGCATGATGTCCCATTTGTGATCCCTTGCTAATTACTCCTGTAAATTTTACTGTCCTACATGTGCCTGGCAGTAATTTTCAGGATTAGTTGCTCCATCACCATCCCTAGGTATCAAGGTGAGACTGGGGCACCTGAAGTTCTCTGGGGTCCTCCTTCTTGCCCTTTTTAAGGTGGGAGTAACATTTGCTAGTCCTACTTTCACTATTCCAAATAATCTTGTTGTCATTAACAGTAAACAGTGTCATGACATGACAGGTTACTGTATAAGAAAATATGGAGGATGATCTTTTTTAATAATCCCAGGACAAGTGTCTCAATTAGGATTATTGAATGCTATCCTGCTTAAGGCAGACAATTCTCACTCAATTCAAAATTATGTAAACAAAACCGTTATATTCCTAAGATTGTATCTGAGAAAAAAAAATACATAAGCGTAGGCCTTTGATTTCTCGTGTGGATATTACTTCCTCAGTAAACTTTAAACCTGTGTTAGGACCTGCAGTGGTCCTTTTAATTTCATGTGGACTGAAAACAGACACCAACTGTCAGAAAGCTAAAGCTACGTTAGATGGCCTTGATCACATCAGTTCCAGTGGTAGTAAATCCGTAAAAATCCTGGAAAGAGAAACAAGGAAAATTCAAGGAAATTCAAAAGGAACTTCATCATAAAAGAAGAAAAAATGTTGCTTTGTTAGCTATTTTCATTTTGTAGTAAATACTTGCCATCTAACTTTGCTATGCTTTTTTTTTTCTCTGATATGATGACGGAAGATTATATAAGAGGAGGAAACAGAGACTTCAAGACAAATTTGCAGTTTTAGACATACATATTAAACAGTGCAAATGCCAATTTTCTGTGGGTGAGTAATAAAAAGAAATTTCTATAGAATTCAAATTTTTGTAGAATCAATGTTTTTATAAAACATCAGGAAGAACTGAATAAAATGAGTCATAAATACTATCAGTGGAACATTGTGTTTATATATCACAATATGTTCTTTACTGAACAAACTGCTCTATGAGGATGGTGGAAGAAACTTGAAGAAAAATAGCTTTATATATGTGAGAGAGGAAAGCTGATATATATTTATGCAAGAATGATGAGACAAAAATGGAGGCTGAAGGAAATAGATGGGAATTAGAACATGTTTTTTAAGAACCAACACCATAAAGCATGGTATAAGTGCTAATTTTTCCTCAAAACTTAGAAAATGCTCCTGGAAGATAAATAGCTACTGTTCATATGCGTAAGGGAGCAAGAAACACAGAGCCCGTCAGATCACTATTTCATTTTCAAAAGAACTTGTCCCTAAAGAATTTAGAGCCTCATTACTGACACACAACCCCAGGTTTTAGTCCCCAAAAATTTTGGGAAGTGGAGACTGGTGAATTGAGCACTGCAAACTCATGAGATAGCCATACACTGCTAGTCACACAGTGAAAAGAAACAACCAGACCAGTCAAGGACAGAAATGAAAGGTATCTTCTTTCTTCTCCCCTGCAGTTTGCTTTCTTTTGATGACTAGTTAAATGAGCACTACTGAAAGAAACACTTTCACTCAGAGGTACTCAGCAAAATAGCAACTGAAGAGAAACATGCTATTTTTCTGTACCTGAATTTGAAATAGTAGAGAAAATGTTGGGGTTTATAGTTTCAGGGGTCTCAAATGTAAATAATGTCATAACACAGCAATCAAACTTTAACAATGCATATTTAGAGGTATCAGAATCTTCCATGGAAAGCCTGTTCATGCAGAACACAGAGCACCTGACCAAAAAAAAAAAGGGGGTGAGATGTAGAAATCCAGCAAATCATAAATGATCAGGAAATTACCAAGGACTATTCATAAAAAGATGAAAAATAAAAGAAAAAACCCAACAAGACAACAAAACAAACAAACAAACAGTGAGGATAACTTATTCATCATTGAAGTCTGTAAATTGTCACAAATAAAAAGTGACCAGCAATGGTTGGCTCAGGTATGTGATGATAAAACACAGACTGCAGGCCTTGATCAGATAGCATTGTCTTACACAGCCAAGAAGGGTAACATCTTTGAATGCCTGATGAGGTAATTATTTTCCATTAATATGCTTAATTGAAGCTTCTGAATCAGAAAAAATGTCTTGTTTTTTCACAACTGTCATTTTGAATCTAGTATTTCCAGCATCGTTATAATAAAATGTATTCTTGACACAGAAAATGGGTCATACAAAATGGAAAATAAAAAACAATCTCAGTACTAAAGTGTCTGGCATCCACTATGAGATACTGCAGCACACATAGATGGTGATGGTTGATCAGAGACCATACAAAAAAGCACAGGGATAAAATTTAATCAACTGACAATGATTTAAGCAGAAGAAAAAGAATGCGTTAAAATTAATTTTGACTTCTGAGCTGTGACTGAAGAAGATGCGGTCAGGCATCCTAGGGGATTATAGGAGGTGTACAAGTCCTGCACAGAACTGGATAGTATTTCCAGCAGCCCTGCTGTTAAACCATGAGCCCATCCGCTATTAAACAGGTACCTAGTAGACTCTTCTCCTTCACCTATTTATGATCCTGGTTATTGGAAACCCCATATCTAATATGAACTGTGACTAAACAGCTGGGCTGTGTATCTAATTCAGTCTGGAAGGTCTGCAATGTCGTTGCACACTTGAGACATGTGAAGATTCTATGCTTCCTTTGCACTGAAATTTTAATCCAGGCTGTGCTTAATTCCACCTACTTGGAAAATGTCTTGTCCAGGCTGTGAGAAAAACACACTGGAGAATTTTTACCAGGAAGCGTTAAGAAAAATCTGCCTGTGCAATATCCTGGTGACAGAGGTTCTCAAGACATCTGTGTCACATCACTGCCCAGTTAAAGTGGGTATTTGAGGTTCAGTTCTTTAAATCTCAGATGATTATTTATTCATTTATCTGGCAAAAATCCCTAGCTCTCTGCCAGAAATGAAGGCCTGGCTTTGTTTAGGCACCAGATGAGGTTCTCGGCTCTGAATCCCCAGTGTAGGAGAATGCTTCTCTCTGGCCTAGAAAGAAGTATGTGGCTCAGCAATCACTTCCTCCAAGCACAGCTTTGACTCTCGTGGCTCTCGTTTCTCCTTGAAATTCTGTTTCTGAGTCAGGCCTTCCCCTGCTTAGTCACAAGCCTTTTTGTGGGCACCTAACTTGTCACAATGTTGTACCAGGGAGCCCCATCAAGGTGAATACTGTGAAGGACAGCCTAAAAATTGGATAGTGTGCAGTGTGTCCTAGAGTGCTTGCTTCTTTCTCAGCTAATGAGCAGTATTTTTCAAGAGACACTGCCAAAATATGCCATTTAAAGTGATTTATATTGTTAATGAAATGAATGCCAATGAATATCCCATTTTCCCAGCCTATCCAAGACATGGTTTCCAAGTGTATATAAGGATAATGCATGTTAAAAAAATGTGCTTGAAAGATTTCTAACAGGAACACAGAGTCTAAATTTGACCGCCTCGCCTCCTGTAAATAACCTTTCATTGCCTAGACATCTATTTATTTGGGATTTTAAATTTAACTTCTAGACTGCAGGGGGAA
>VYZT01009270.1:5278-24333 GCA_013400735.1 Pomatostomus ruficeps | reverse complement strand
CCCAGAGAGGGTGTGGAGTATCCCTAACCAGAGATATTCAAGAACTGGACACAATCCTGTGCCATGTGCTCTGGGATGACCCTGCTTGAGCTGGGAGGTTGGACCAGATGACCCACTGTGCTCCCTTCCAACCTTATCCATTCTGTGATTCTGTGATTTCATGTTATCAGATTTTTGCCTTAGAGATGACAGGTACTTGTATTTGTAGTTTTGCTTAGCAGAGATTAAAATAGATTGTTTATAGAGTAAACAGAAAGAAAAGGAATTAAAATTAAAAAATTAAAAATAGGAGAAGTATTGGCAAGGATTGTGCCTAATTGTGTATTCAATGAAAATAGCAAGCTATAGAAAGCCAATTTTCCCATGCGGTATTTATTGTAATGTTTCATTTAAAAATTCAGTTGAAGAGCTAAAGATGACATGATAAAGAGAGGTGACCTCTTCTGTGACTAAGCCATAAGAAGGCAAAGGATAAAAGTCTGTTTTGATGTTCAGAGAATTAGGCAGCAGGTTACACAAGGAAGTTTTAATTTTCTGGTACGTATCAAGAGAAGCGGAACAATATGAAGATGCAGCAAAAGAGATTACTTTCTGAAAAAAATTACATACTGAGTTTAAAATGCTTATTTAAATGGTACATTCACTAGGAGAATGACTGAAGGAAACAGCTGAGCCTGCAGTTATTTTTTTAAATCTTTCTGGTTTGTTTGCTGTTCCCTTGAATTAGTCAAGGGGCAATGTATGGTCTCACCCCACTTTGTTAGTGGCAGTTATTCCTGCATCATTGATGGCAAATGAGGACAAAGCATCTTCACTATTTTTAAGCAGAATATTTTAAGCATGTTTTCCAGCATGTGTTTCTTTCTGTGTAAGTAGAAATGACAATGTAGATGTACAAAAATGAGAATGGGGAAACCAATCTCACTTTTTTTAAGACTACAACTTTCAAATTCGATCCTGAATAGATTTATAAGTAATCCTATCTTCTAGTGGACCAAATAGGGAAAAAGCTTTCTCAAGGACACATGGTACTTCAAGTAGCTGTGACCTGTTTCTTTTTTTTTCCCCAGTGAAGTCAGTTTCTCTCCCTAGGGTGTCCTCTTTTCATGCCTCTCCCGCACATTCTCAGAACTGGATAGCTTTCTTACAGAACAACAATATGGTGTAATGTATTGTGGGAGGTTTGTTTACTCAGTTTCGTATTAAAAACACATGCAAACATTTATGTGAGGAAACACATCTGAAGAGTACAGCAATACTAGCAGTTTATAAAGTTCTTGAACTTAGGGATTCTGTAGTGATAAGTGAGATTTCTTTTAGGTACCCACATTGTTCCCATGCTCACTCTTCTCCTCGCTTCACTGCCCTGAATAGTCCCTTCCCCTGGCCTTATTGCTTCTCCTCATTTCAACTGCTCTAAAAATGGGCAGAAGTCCTGCTTTGGAGACTCAACCAAAGAGGCTGAGTACCATAACATCAAATTTATGCAGGGGTCACTATACTTAAGTTAGCTTTCATTGGCATTTCAGCAGCACAGTGAAATTTGTGTTGTCTTTACTAAGTCTTGCTCCTTGGGCATATGATAAAGAAGATTTACATTTTGAGACATTCCTTCTATTTTATCTGTGACATTGGAGCATCACTGGTTCCTTTTAGCATGCAGTGTGCTTTTCTTGGCCTGCTTCTCTTCTACTATATTCAGAGGGTTTGTGAATCATGATTCATGTTGAGGCTCATGACCTCAGGACAGCATTTGATGATAGGCCTAGACACCACATGTAGCCTAATTATTTACATTTAATCTTTTGCAAACTGAAGATGCTTTTCCACTATCTTAAAATGGTGATTGCCAATGAGGTGACAAGATTGGTTATTTGCACTTTGATTTCCAGTAGTTGAATGGGTGGATAGACTGGTTGTCTTAAGGTATTATAACATTTACAGTTACTTTACCATGCAAAGATTTTATATTAAATTTTTTAACTACTGGATATATTTCTAAGTTAACAGTAAATAGTTCTGCTATGTTAGAATTGTTTCACTCAAAAGAAAAAAAAAATTGGGAAAGTATTAAACAGTTCCTGGCAAATTCTATAAAGCACTTCTGAAAACTTATGTGAATTATTCACAGCCACCTGTAGTACATATTTGGGTTTATATACAGAAAACTGTAAAAGAATTCTTTGCTGAATTGTAGGCTTATGTATCCTGGTAATGACATGGATCTGTTAGTTGCTGCTATCACATATCTCTTGTAATGATTTTCTTGTAATAAATAACCCATGGCAGCCATAAAATTCTGGAATGAGGTCTGGGCATAGGAGTAAAACCTGCAGTAAGTTCTCTTAGTCACATTCAGGATGATCTTCAGTATAGCTTTTTTCTGCCTGACATGACCATAAATTGTTTTAAAAAATTATGTGCTTCTCCAAAAAAATGAGATCTTTCTTCATGTAAAATGTAAAATGTATTTAATTCCAATTAGACCTTTGTAACTGAGCAATCTGAGGAAATATGTTAAGTAAATAAATTGGTGATTTTTGTTCTTTTAGCTAAAAAGATTCTTCCAAATACTCACTAAAAGCAAATGTTATTATGCTACTTGTACACAAAATCTTACCTTTCATGTTTCCTGTGAGGATTTACCTTGGAAGCACAAATTTTCCTTAAAGTAGATATTATTC
Organism: Pomatostomus ruficeps; assembly: GCA_013400735.1. Taxonomy (NCBI): domain Eukaryota; kingdom Metazoa; phylum Chordata; class Aves; order Passeriformes; family Timaliidae; genus Pomatostomus; species Pomatostomus ruficeps. Next base: position 21,649 of record VYZT01009270.1, on the reverse strand, counting down.
CTTCAAGTCTGGGGGGAAACCTTGGCATTTTAAATCCTCCAATAGATATCAGAGTTCACTATATGGTATATTGAAAATAATGTGTCTCTGAACATGCAGCAGCTGGCTTTTAAAATGGAATGTCCTTCACAGTCTATGAAGGCTTTGGATGCCTCTAATTTTAAAGCCACAGGACTGCATACCCTCTCCACTGCAACAGAATTTCAGAGCCTCAGGTCTAAGAAGAAAGGGAGAGCTGCAAATGAAAACTGCAAGATGGTGGTGATGGCTTAGCTTTCTAGGTGGCTCTTCAGAAGTTTTTGGGGACAGCAGACCAGTCATGTTGTGGCTCCTACAGAATATTGGTGCCTCAGAACATAACTTGAACTGTTTTAGCATTTCCATACAGAAAGAGAGGTCCCTTCATTTGTGCTTATGTACACATTTTCACAGGAAGCATTTTTCTGCTTCTTGAACAAATTTGTTGTGGTATGCTCACATTAAGACCTAGAATTCAGTATACAATGCCAGCTAAAGTAACAATCACAGCACAATATCTTCTTTTCTTACATCTTTAGGAAAATATCTCCAACTTTGATATTGTTATGGAGTCTGATGAGGGCACCTTCAGGCCATCTGGACTGGGGTTTGCTGGCAGTGCTGAAGCCCGGGACATTGTGAAAGAGATCCTGACTCTGCTACAGCCCATCAATGTTACGGATGTTTACGGGAATGCAGATGGAACAGACATCGCTTACTGGATGAGAGATGGGGTACCTGGTGAGTGTCTCTGGTGCCTGGCAGGGCACACTGCTCCCGCTGAGCACTGCCACATCAGATGGGTGGTCAGATGTTTTCAAAGTAGTAAGAACGGCTTTTTCCCAGGGAGTAAAATTTACTATAGGTAAAATGCATAAATGTTAAAAGGTGACCTACAGAAATAGGACATAAAGCGCATTTGAGCTGCAATTTAATAATGGTATAGATTATATGTAGAATAAAATGCCTAAAATCTTCTTTTCGGCTTTAAGGATTTATAATAATTAATCCCAGACTGGTGGTTTATAAATAGTAAGCCAAGGCAGAGGGGAATTCTCCAATAGAGAAGAAATATTTTTTTAATTATTATTATTATTTTTACTTTGAATTTCAGGGCATTTTCTCTCTGTTTTATATGCTGGAGAAACAATGTTTTTGAGGTGTTTTGAGGTGACATTTAAAAAGTTATGAGTCATTAAGGTGTGATAAAGAGATAAAATGCTGAAAAGTTTGAAGTAGTTTAGGGGTTTGTATTGAGGATTGTATCTGGCTCCAAGTGAGGAGCAGCTTGTTGGCAAAGAAGCTTGTAAGCTGTGAGAGAAATCCACCACTGGCAGCCCCCCCATGCAGGAGACGCCACACTAGCACAGAGGCTTTCAGAGCACAAGAATCCCAACTGGAGGCCAGCCTGGGTGAAGCCTTAGTGAATTTCCATTTGAATAACAGTAGAAAGAAAAGTTTTGTAACAGTGATATTAAAAAAATTATGATCAGTTTTAAATTTTAAGATTCTTTTTCTCATGTGTTTTATGACTGAAGTAGGCTGGCACATTTCTCACACTAGTTTTACTACTTGCTGCTATATGCTTAGAATCTTTTATTAACTGCCTTGTTTTTTACCTTGTGGAAGAGAGTGAATCATAGAATATATTATTCTTATTTATGGTCAGAACCCTTTGCTTCTCACTCACTTAGGGTGTACAGAGGTACCATAAAGTTGGCTGCTTCGATAAATGTATGGATGTCTAATTTTGAAACCAAAGTATCTATGCTGGGCAAGAAGTGTGGATGAATGGATATAATTAAAGAGTTAGGGATTCATCTTCAGCTGCTGTCCTGCTTTCTGGGTGAAGTGGAATCTGTTCAGTACAATGTCATGCAGCTGTGACAATGGTGTGCTGAGCTGATTTGAGAGACTATAAGTGCTACTGAGAGGTTGTGGCCATGCATGATCCTCCACAGCCTGCAAGTGCCTGTGAAAAAATGTCTGGTCCAGAATTTCAGACCAGCATGTCTGTGTTGTAGGTGAAATATAAGAACTCACCACTCAGACAATGTTTAGAAAATGCAAGGGTATTCGGAATTATTTCCTAGGTAAGGTGCTGGGGGTATTCCAGGTGGTCCTCGGGGACTTGCATTGTGCTTTCCATCTGACTGTGACAGATTATGGAAGAAGAGAGAAAAATTTAACAATCAAATGCCTTGTTTTCAGTTGATAATGTGAGCGGTGCTTGTGATGGCAGTGGGTGTTGAGCTCTTGCACACCACTTCTCCTCTGCTGTGGTGCATCTGGAGCATAAGCAGCTACATCTTGCCTTGGTCCTCTTGATTAGCCTTTGGGCTACTCAGCAGGAGCAGTGCAGGAAAAAGCCCTCTCCCATGGACATCTGTACTCCTCAGGAAGCGTAAACGATGAAAAATATAAACTGTAAGCTCATCCTCAGGAAAACATGAATACACTAGAACCAAGACTTCAGTTTTTAAATAAATCTGATCTGTTTCTCCTATTAAGAATTTGTCACATTAATTGATGGCGGAATTTTTTTCTGTCTGTAGCTTTGGTTCATTTAACTTCCTGTTAAGCAAATAGCAAAGTGTTCTTGCAGCATAAAGCAACACTGATTCTTCTTTTCTTCCTCAAGCCCCAGTGAGAAGAAATTAGCTCCACTAAAAGAATTTTGGCTGCTTTAGATTGTATTTCATGCTGTTCCAGGGAGAAGCCTAAGACATCTTCTCATCTTCGTGCCTTGTCTGCAGTATTCTCCCTGCTTGAGTGAGCCTTTATGGTATATAATAACATTGAAACAAATGGAAGTCTGTAACAGCTTTTATAATTTTGTTCAATTTAAACAAGCAGTCAAGTGTTGACACTTCATCAATTTTATTTAAATATTTTCTTGAAAATATACTTGGTGGCTTTGTATCTGCAACAGTGAGAGAAAATATGGTGTACTTCTTGAACAATAAGAATGGTTTCTGACATAATTTCTCTTGAATTTTTCTACTTTTTAGTGTGAAACAGGTTCTGGGATTCACCTTTTTAGGTGCTATTAATATTCTTCTCCTCCTGCTCCCTTTGCTCTGAAAAATCCACAGAGAGCAACACTACGTGTGTTTTTCAGAGCTGTTCATGAGACAAAGACTGTGGCTTCTTCATCTCTGCTGTTTTAAGCATGTTTATTTTTAATGGACATGCAATGAAATGTTATTTGTAATGTTACTTAAGTATATATGCAACTAAACAGCAGTGATTATTCTGAGATTTTAGGATGAGAGAGGCCACGAGTTCAGAGTCCTTTGCAAACCATAGACTGAAGCTTTAATAATAACTCTAAAGCACAAGCAAAGTGATCTGCACTAAACACAGCACTCTGGTGCTTTGTGACTGCAGAATACTAGAAATATTTGTCAGTGGCCTTTACATTGGATTGTTTTGAGAACAGTTTAGCCCAGCAGTGAGGAATGTCTGTAGCTGTGTTTTTGTACTGATAGACAGTTTTCAGCTACTGAAAATATTTGTGTAACATTTGTTTTACTTTTTCGTGAAGCATAAATCAGATGAAAGTAGGGAGTTGTGGTGTTGTATTTTATGATGTAGTTTTACAGTTTGAGGTGACCATTGATTCTAAGACTGCTCCTTTACTAATTACATTATTATCTTCCTCATCTTTCTTTTAAAGTGTTCAATTCCATTTTTTTTCATTAGGGACATGTCCCTAATGAGAAAAAAAATATGGAATTGAACACTTTAAAAGAAAAAAAAAAATGGAATTGAAATGTCCCTATCCTATAAAGCTGTTCCTTTGCAACACTAAATCCCAAATTAAGTTGGGCTAGAATTTGCAAATATAGGTGGGAAGATAGGTTGGTTGGGTTTATTTATTTGGTTTGTTAGCGTACTTTTTTACAACAGGTTTCTTCAGTGTCTGAATGGGTTAAAAAACCATTAAGCAAGCCCTGCTAAAACAGTGCTAGGGTATTTTTGTTGAAAAAGAGAACTATCTGATGATCACAGATACTTGATGATGACCAAGATGCTTCAAACGTGATTTAGAGCAGTTCCTGAGGTAACAGCCTTACCTGTAAACCTTCAGAATCTGAGAAGGAGGAATGAAGTGTTTCTCTTTGTATTATGGAATCCAGTGAACGTTAGTTCAGCTTTAGGTGTTTGGGGAGGTGAAAACAGGTGTTCTCCTATTTTTGCAAGGGAATGGCTGATGTGACACATTATTTCCAGGAAAACTGGTTCAAGGATGCTCCTTTCTGCTTGTCAGGGTGGTTATCTGTTGCTGCAGTGCTTATGGTGTGAACACTTGTCTGTTAGGAACTAAGCTATATTTGAGATCAAGCTGACCCAGGACATCAAACAACTCCCCAAAGGTATGTTTCAGTTCCTCTTTTAAAAGTCAACCAGTGGCCTAAAGGTGAAACCCCTTTTACAATGTCACTTTGAACCTTGGTGGTTGTTTGTGTTTCTCTGTCTTCCACAGTGACTTGATTTTTTGTTACATTGCATAAAAGTAAGAATTGTTCTTCCAGAAATTAAGAAACCAGTAGTTCATCTAATTTTAATGTTTCTTAAGAAATCAAAAAGTCATTGCTAACCCAATCTATTAGTCATTCAGATGTGGAAAAAAAACCACTATAATATATAATTTCTCTCATTTTTATATTTTCATAGTGCTTTTTTATTACCTTCATCTAAAATATGCTGTATTTTGGCCTGAGACACTGGATTTTGACACGGATTATTTCCTTTCTTATTATGTAAGAGGTTAAATCTACTCCTTTTCTGGAGTGTGCTGCCCTCCCTTACCCCCATCCCCACCACCCCTGTAGCATCAGACTCAAGTGCAAGCCTGCCGGCACACTGGTGCCAAGTCTGCTCCTCTGCTCAGTGTCAGCCAGGGACATGTCTGAGGAAGTAGTGTAACAGGAAGACTCCTTGCCTTGAGGTTGCCAGCTGGACATGAAGAAGTGAGTAACTCTTTCCCAAATTATAAGTGAGTAACCTCTCTTCATTCTCGGCTGTGTCACTGTTTGGAAGTGATACTCCACTGTGATGCTTGAAATGCTGCCCCTCGGACTACCTGTTGTGTACTGCCCACAGTCTTGGGCAGGCTCTTTGGATCCAGTTTATAAGCTTCTTTTTATTTCCAAAAGAATAAAAACTGTAGAAATATCAGATGTACAGTCTCGGGCTTCATAAGCCAATGCTGAAAAGCCTTGGACTTGATTCTGCAGGGGTAAGAGTTGCTGCACTTGACAAAAACCTTCCTACAAGATGAGGGAAGGGAAAAAAATCCTGAAAAGTAGACATTAAACTTAACTTCTTCACTTTATTATGTAGCATTTGTGTCACTTGTGATTTGAGATGTTTAGCACAGGGAATCATGTCGGGCTCCAGGTATTTGACAGAGTGACAAACTCAAGGCAAATGTCTCCTCATGAAGCAAAAAAGTTGGACAAAACTCCTGAACACTACTCACAGGACTAAGCTTTATGGATAGTATTATAAGTGCTTCAGTAATTTTAGGTAGGTGCCAGATTTTTATACTTGCTGAGTTCCCACTGCTCTGGACATGTATTGAGCACAGTCCCAACACCAACTACTATTTTTTTGTTGAAATGAGGGGTAAAGGGCTTATGGTGTACACTCCTGTCTTGCCTCAGTCTTGACCTCAGTAAGTCTGAGATATTCCAGAACTGTTGTCTGGTAATTACCAATACTGTATTGCTTTTTTCAGGGCATTCCTTTCCTTTTAAATATCTTATTTTATCATTCATAAAGGAAATATGGTGAAGGAGCATGTTCCACTGCAAAAGACAAATCCTTTGCAACTTAGGTGGTATTAAATTAAACCAGTATGCTAAGAGAACAATTATAATTGCTTGGCACTTTAAGAACCTACTGTAAGTGCTAAGGCTATTAGACCCATTTAAAATCTTGATTGCAGAAAGAACTGTGTGTATTAATCTGTAAAATAATTCATCTATTCTCTAATTTATCATTGCTCCAATAAAATGGGCTTTTGAAATTAGAAATCACTCTAGAGTAATTAAATAAATTTAATATGCTGGAAGTTTTTATGAAGGTGGATACCTTAAAAGGCTCATAGTTTAACATAGCATCTCAGTTATATTAGCCTTTCATATGACCTTTCCTGTTTTTAATAAAGTTAATAAAGTCTTTGAGACTAATTATTTAATGAAAGGAATAGTCTGTAATTTATGGTGTTTTTTAGAAGTTGTGCTATTAAACTACCAGACAAATTTGACAATACTTTACATACAATTCATGCCACCTTTGCTCTGCTTGGGTTGGTCTTGTTTTCGCACAATGGGGTATTGTCTACTTCTAATAATTAAACAGGAAGCATCACATTTGAAAGGGTTTTTTTGTTTCACATAGACTAGACACAGACCATGCCTCTGGGATAGTACTGTTGGAGAGAGGGATGGAGTGGGGCAATTAGGCACAGTGCCTGAATGCACATTTGCCCGGTAGTTTTAAGAGGGCTTTTGTACCATATTTCTATTTGAGTCTAAACAAACTCAAAGTGGATGAAAACAAACTCCTTCTTCCAAGAGGCTTAGTAAGTTACAGAAGCACCTTGCAAACTTGGTAAATTCTCTGTCATTTTGAATGTGTAAAATAGGACTTGGGTGTCCTTCCAAAAGTAAAGGGTAATTCAAGCTGGAGGGATGGGCTTGATGCAGTAGATACAAGGTGAAATTCTTTGCCATGTGTTACTCAGAAGGTGTGATGGTTTTGCTGGCCTTAAAATATCTGTGAATCTGCCAGTAAATATTACAAGCATTTTCATAGTGAAATGCTTCTTTCTCATTTAAGCCTTATCCATTTCAGACTAGATTTTTGAACATCATAAGCTCTTGCCATTGATTTGTACAACATTTAGATAATCTTAATTACAGTTACAAAAATAGAACTGTCATTAACTTGCCGATCCCAGAGGAAATTTGAATTGTGAAACCAAAAATATTTTCAAAACTATCATGCATTTCTGAACTTCTAAACACATTGCTGAATTTCTTACTTCATTTTTAGGTATTCTCATCAGTATCTGTGATGCAGTTTATTTGGCATAGTTTTCTTGGTGGTCACAAGTGAAGAATTACAGCACATGGGTTAAGTAGCTAGTATTCCAGAGCTCTTAAAATTTGTTTTTCAATAGAATTAGACAAGACAGCTTTAAAATAATCTTATAGTAATATTACAATAAATTGGTTTGAAACACTGACATTCTGATTGGCTTTTAAGATCTTAGAAGAAGTAAAACTGTTCCAGTGCTTTCAACCCTGTACTAATATAATCTCATTAATCTGTTAATGAAAATTTAAATTAAGGTGTTTAAAATAAAATAATAAATTCTAATGGTTCTTGCACTTTTTGGCTAGTGGACTTCTTTCTCTTATTTTGTCACTCTACTTTCTTTGAATATCAGTAAGGTTGTATCTTTCCTTTTAGACACTTACTCTTCAAAAACTTACAAGATGGACTGGTGTAAATTACCCTGTTATTAAATAGGTTCTTCCTGGAAGCATATGCAATTCCTAAACATCTCAAAAAACATCAATAAATTTGCTTCTCCAACTCAGCCTTTTAGTAGCAGAACATACTTTGTCTCAGAAAAGAAACACTGAAAATATCTAATTGAGGATCTCATTCGTGTTTGGGGTGTGGTTGTTTTTATTCTGGCTGTGCCTCTGAGAGACATCTTAATTCTCTATTGTTTGCTGCTTAGGAAAGCTGAATTCTGTTTCTGTGGGTGGGAGTATTCTTTTTCAGATGGAAATATTTGCCATTTGTTGATCCTAAAAAAACAAGTGTTCTACATTAGCACACAGAGCTGAGTGTTAACATGTTAAATAGGCATTTTGGAAGTACAAGTTAGTCAAGCCTTATTCCTAGAACTGTTCCTGGGTTCAGTGAAGCTTATGCAAATAATGAAATGAACAGAAAGAAAAAAAAAAAATAATAATAATAAAATAGTTTAACCAGAGTTCTGTAAGGAATTTGGAGATGTTTGCCAATGGAAAAAGTGAGGAAGTAAAATAAGATTCTCTCCACAATTTATTTATTTTTTTACCTTTAGAAATTTGACTGTATGAAAAGTAAGACACATTGACAGTGTGAAAATGTTGCGAGATTTCTCACCAAATGTGTAATGATCTAGAATGGTTGTTAGGAACAGCGGCAGAAATATCTGTGGATTCTTGGAGTGCCTTCCTGGAAAATAAACTGTAATGGCATGAGTGTTAAAAACTGAGTAAAAATAAAGCATTCAGTAGCATTCCAGGAAGACCTCATGTAAACTGCTCTTGATGGGAGGAACAGAGGTTAAATGTATTAAAGTCTGGCTTGCAGCTCTCCAAGTACTTTCCTATATGATGAGTGTTTCTAATAGGATTCTTCAGGGCTTGCTGCATCCTCAACTATTTAGTTTCCATTGGTTTGGAGTCAAGTTTAAAATTACAGCTGAACACACTATATTGGAATGATAAAAAATGACAAGAATAAGTTGATCATCCAGCCTGGGGGGATTATGTGTCCTCTGGCCAGTTTGTTCACACCTTTCTTGTTCTGGAGTCACAAAAGATGTAATATTTAGAAAACATCACTTCTTTGAACCTGTTGGCTGCCCTGTTTCCAAAGAGGCTCCTACATTGCCTCATGGCCACAAGGTTTTGCTGGTGCCTCTTGCACAGCAGCTCCTGTTCTGCAGAACTGCTGGTGCACCTCCCACCCTTACTGTGGCCGGAGGTTGTCCTCTTCCAATACATGACTTTGGTTTTGTCTTTGCTGAATTTTCTGAAGTCCATGTCAGGCGACTTCTGGATTTTGAGCTCTCTGAACAACCGCTCTGCCTTCCAGCATACACAACTGCTCCTTCCACAAATGTTATGAAGACATAGGCCACCCCTGTCATCTGGATCATTGCTAAGGATGCAAAGGGTGACCTGGCACGGACTCCTGGGTGTCACACTGCTCATAACCAGCCACCTCAAACTGTTGATGGTGACCTTTTGAGCCCAGCCATCCAGGCAGTTTTCCACCCACTTTTATTCTACTCCTCCAGTCCATAATTTTCCTGGGGACTGAGTTTTTCTAGTTTATGGTTCATAAAATCATCATAGGATTATAGAGTGGTTTGTGCTGAAGGGGACCTTAAAGATCATCTTGTTTCAACCCTTATGCCATGGTCAGGGACACTTTTCCTAGGTTGGGTTGCTCAGAGTCCCATCCAGCCTGGCCTCAAACACTTCCAGGGATGGGACATCCACACCTTCTCTGGGCAGCCTGTGCCAGTGCCTCACCACCCACACAGTGAAGAATTTCTTCCTAACATCTAATGCAAACATACTATTTCAGTTTGAATCTATTCCCCCTTGTCCTGTTCCTACATGCTTTAATAAAATGTCCCACTCCATCTTTCTTGTAGGCTACCTTCAGGTACTGGAGGGCCACAGTTATGTCACCCTAAAGGTTTCTCTTTCCCAGGCTGAACAATCCCAATTCTCTCAGTCTTTCCTCATAGGAGAGGGGCTCCATCCCTCCAATCAACTTAGTGGCCTCCTCTGGACACACCTCTGGATCCTGCTGCTTTAGATTTTACAACAGGCATACCATTTGCCTTTTTTCAATCTTTGAGGTCTTCCCCTAATTGCCACAACTTTTCCTAGATGATAGAAAGCAACTTCCCAATGGCATTGGCCAGCTCCCCCAAGCAATCTGTCCAGCACCATTGATTTTTATTTGCCCTATTTGACTAAATAATCCCTAACTTCATTTTTCTATACCATGAGCAGTACCTCTTCCCCTGTCTTCCCAATTCTGCTGCCATGCAGAGACCTGAGAGTCTTTAATTCTAAGCTACAGCAATTGCCTTCTTAGTATTCTTTCATTGCTTATTATAGCTAATATAGCAAATAATATAGCACTTCAACAGCAATTTTCCCCCCAAAATTCTAGAAGTTTTACATGGAAATGAGGCTATGGAAACATCTCAGCTGTCTGTGCAGGGCACACTGGAGATTTGAACCAAGTATGATTTTGATTCAGGATCAGAATACTTTTTAGTGACAGAGTTTTAGATATTAATCAGAAAACTTTTTCCTTCCTGAAGCAGCAAACACAACACAATTTCATTTGCAGGTGACATTTTAGGTGTAAATGTCTGAGGCCTTTGGAGAATGCTTTTGATACTAGTCCAAACTGAACAAATACAAAGTTGGGAAATAATTTATAAAGACATCTTCCTCAAAGGAGCAAGTTCAAAATTATTTGTCGTGGTTTTGATCCTGGCTAAGTGCCAGGCACCCACGGCAGCCACTCACTCGTTCCCTCCCCTGCCACAGCTGGGCAGATGAGGGAAGGAGAGGGGAAAAAACCAAGGGAATTAACTCAGAGGTCTATGAGTTGAGATAAGGAACCGGGAGAAAACGCTCCAAGGACAAACCAGGCTCAGCTTAAAGTTGCAAAAGTGAAAATTTATTACTACCTGAGTTAGAAGGAGGATATGAGAAATAAACTAAACCTTTAAAAGACACCCTTCTTTCCACTCCCCACCCCTCCCTCCCTCCCACCAACAGTGCAAGGGGGGCAGGGTGTGGGGGTTCAGGTCAGTCCGTTTCTAAGATCTTCTTCCCCTGCTTAGGNACGGACTGCGGGTGGCTCTGCATCCCTCATGGACCCCATGGACTGCAGGGGGGACACCCTGCCTCACCATGGGCTCACCACGGCCTGCAGAGGAATCTCAGCTCCAGAGCCTGGGGCACCTCCTCTCCCTCCTTCTTCACTGACCTTGGTGTCTCCATGTTGTTTTCCCTCACATGTTCTCACATCCTCCTCCTTCTCTAACTAAAAGCAGCTGCGTGTGTGTGCATTTTGTTTTGATTTTTGCTTAAATATGTCATCACAGAGGCGTAACTAACCTTTCTAATTGGCCCAAACATGGTCAGTGACATGTCCATCATCTTCAGAGCCATCAGAGATTGGCTCTGCTGGAAATGGTGAAGAACTCCAGAAACTTCTCACAGGAGCCATCTTTATGGCCCCCTCCCTTCTACTAAAACCACAACATTATTTCAGTGGCGGCCTCTCCAGGACATTGTTAACATTCATAAACCACAGAATTGGAACCCTTCTAAATGTTTGTCTTCAAAACTCATTCTACAGATTGGGTCTTTAGTGCTACTGAATCTCTGAATAGCAGAATTTATTGGATACCAATTTATTTTTCCCAGAAATCCCTTTCCAGTGATATTATATGTGTTTTCATGCAACAATTTCAGTCAATTTAGACATAGAGTAGACCACAGAAAAACACTTAAGTGTGAAAGAAACTGAATATATGTTTGTATTTTATATTGGCAAATCCTCAAGAAAGGAACGTGGGCTGCATAGGAATGCAAGAGAGAAGGTACAGGGTTACTGTTCTGTCTCTGCCATCATCTGCCATCATCACTGAACAATTTATAGTTCCTCAGTTCCCCTAATGACAGCAGTTACCGAAGGGTAACTGAGTTATCTTTTGTCTGTATGGTGCAATAAAGAGGAAGGAGTCATCATTACCATCCTAAATAAAGCTGGTCCATCTTCTGCTGGAATCATCAGACCTTGCAGCTGTTTAGCACAAGAGCTTCACTGGAGCAAAAGTTGTAGATGAATGTACAGGAAAGAGCAGCCTAAGTGGAAGCATAAGCTTCCTATATATGTATTTTAGGGGCACACAAAAAAAATCTGTCTGTGAGGACAAAGCATGAATCTCAGCAAGAGAAGCAATTTATTGGAATTCCCCATGCAAAGAGCCAAAAAACCTAATTATGATTTACTGTACATCAGGGCCAGTCTGTCCACAGTTCTCAACTGTTTTCAGTGCCCATGACAGAGCTCTGTCTCAATTGCCATGTGGGGCCTTGGAAATCCACCAAAGAAAATAGGCACTTTTCCTTTTGCAGTTCAGTTCTGTTAATTATATTAAACACAAGCAATGACCTTCTGGGACAGAAGAATTTTTGTAGTTGTTGCTGTTGTTTTTAAAGAGAGCTGAAGTTAAGAAAGTAAGGGATTTTCAGACTCTGCTCTCCAGACTCCTGAGGGATTGTGGATTACTCCTAAAAATGTACAACCTCATCTCCTACTAAGAGCACAAGTTTCTTGTCAGTGGGCTTCATTATCCGGTTCTTGTCAGTTGGGATAATCCATGTGTCAGGAAATGTTTATGGATTTAAAATTGGAAGCAGTTGAAAACCATTAATGTGGCGTTGTGGAGGAGAAAGAAGTTGAGCAGCTTGATTTCTCAACGGGTAGGTACTCTATCCTAAAAGCAAAGTCATGGGAATTTAGAGCATTGGCATTTTATAGCTATCTCAAATTCCTTTGGGGATGTGTACAAACATCTCACGTCCTGAAAGATACTGAAAACAAGTTAGAGTTGTTAATTAGAGATAGGAGATAGACAAACAAAAATTCTCTGAGGACAAAGGTTATTATGAAGAATTCTAAAGCAGGGTGCTTTTACCTAAACAAGGATTTTATGGACTCCCTGCCTGTTTCCCCCCAAATCCAAGCCACAGCAACAACAACCAAAGCACATGGGAGTTGACGGGAGCCGGCTGAGAAAGAACAGTGCTCAGTTGTCCATCTCTGATCAGAGAGATGTGAAGAAAGAAAAACCAAAGCTATCACCAGTGAAGTCACAGAAGTGATTTTCAAGAATTTTTTTGTCTTACATTCCTTGAATGGGTAACTGCTAGAGGAATGACTGTTCTCCACACACATAAGCATTGCAGTTCATGTGATATTTCGGAGTGGGACATTTTTCTGAGTGCCAGGAAAAGAAGATCTGTAGGCTGTTCAGCAGCTATTTCAGAAAGCCACACAAACAGATGAGATTTTAAAGAACCACAGAGCTGACTAGAAGGTTTCTAGAGGATCTCTAAATATCCTTCATTCCAGCATGGTTTTGCCAATGTCTCTGTCATTTCTTTCACATTTGTTTAAGCTGGTCTTGAAGACTTATTGTAACGGAAACATTATAGACCAGCTGGTCTGTCCCAGTGCCATTCTTAGTGCTTAGGGAAGTTCTTCTTTCTAACCTATTCCTGCTGTAATTGAAGAGCTTTAACTCTCATTTCTTTTCATTGTGAACCCAAACACATAGTTGCTTCTTTCCTCTTGCAGCAGGTCTTTATGTGAAATTGATTTTTTCCTCCCTTGGTGTAGGAGTTTATGCTTGCCCCTATTGATCATTATCCTGAGTTGTCTTTTCAAGTATCTCATTGCTGAACATCACTTAAATTCTCATAATGCTCTCGGTGTCCCTACTATATGTCCCTGGTTAGTGTCATCTCATAGTGTAGAAAGACTCTATGCCATCATTTTGGTCTATAATGAAAATTCAAAATAGTCTCAGACCCATATGGTGCCCCAGTCTCAAGATCCTTCCATTTTTTACTCTCTGAGTATATTTTTCATGCAGTTTGGATCAACCGTGCAATATACATAATTTCCTTTTTCTCTTCTGGTGTCCTTAGTGATTAACATAACTTTGAACTCTTAATACATGTCTTACAGGATCAGATAGTTAGTTCAAAGGGAGCCATTATGTACACCGAGGTGCTGGACAATGCTATATTCTGGTACCACCTGGAGATCACAGTGCTCTGGTGCCTAACATTAAAGGCATTGATCCTAGGTGTGTTTTTTGGGGCTTCTTCATAGAATGCATTGCAGAAGTAGCTTCTCTTTGTAGATTAGCTCTTTTTTAAGGAAAAAAGATACTGAGATGTGTTCATTTATATAAACAAGATCTATTTTGATGAAATTAGAATAGAAAATAACAGAACTGTGAATACTTCACTAAGAATAAACACTTAGATAAAATTTAGAGTGATTATAGAAACAAATTTTATAGGATTTTTATTTTGTGTATGTATTCAGGCAAGAAAATACATATGATTGGAGTATTTGTTTTTGCTGGCTTATTTCACTTTATGAGAGAAGTTTTGGGTGCCTTTTATTTTCATTTGAGTTGGGAAAAGAGAAAAGCAGGATTATGTCATTTGCTACAGAATAGAAAGCCCTTTATTTCCTAGCTCTGCCTTTCATGGTCTGCCTGTCTTATGGATTCCTGGAACCTGCAGTTTTTGCATCATGTATCACTGCAGCAAGATAATATGGGTTACAAGTTATTAGTTTAATCAAAGGAAACCAATCTTTATCCTGTACAAACTGCACTCTGGACTTTGATGCAGAAAGGGACCAGGCTAGTTCCAGGTTTTATCAGCTTGACCTTTTCATAATTTAAGGTAGAAGCCACCAACTAAACCATTACAATCTCTGGGGAAAAAGTGAAAAGTATATGAGAGAGATATATAAACAACACTATTATATGATAGAGAATAACTGTTCATCTTTTGTAATATAACCAGAGGGTCAGGGCATCAGCACTAATCAGCTTTAAGACACACCTCTGGGCAACATATAATTGAATGGAGGAAATCAGCATCACAAGATGTTTCGGAGACCAAGATCAAACATAAATTTAATAAGGATGGAATACTGCATGGAAGAAAGGTCCAGCAAAGGCTGTCCAACACAGTGAGTGATATGAAGGCAAGTTCCTACTCAGAAAGTGCTTAATCTGTTGATGGCTGGACAGGTGTACTGAAGGATGAGACTCTTTTCTCCCATTTTTTCTCACAACATTGGCTTCTACCAGAGAGAGAGAAACAGGCTGGCTGAATCTTTTGAGGTTTTCCCCAGTTCATCTGGTTTTCTGTTCTGTGTAATGCCTATAGTCTAAGCAATGCTAAATAATCTGGGTAACCAGGCTGACAATAGACATTAGAGTCAGTGCCCTCTTAGATGCAGGAATGTTCTGTGAGTTAGTTAAAGTGTTAGATTAACTAGTTAAAGTGTTACATGTAAATGATGATGAAGCCTTTCCTTTGAGCCTTTGTATAATATAAATCCAGTGTGCCCGTCCTGCATCCAGGTGCCTGTAGCTTCCTGCTTGGCTCATGCTGAAAGGCAGTGTATGGCAGATGGGAAGGGAAAAGGGTAAGAGGGAAAGTGAAGTAGTGGAGCTGTGGCAAGTCTCGGACTTTCAGCTTTCCAGGATAACTACTCTTAAATAAATGCATCTTTTAGTTGATTTTCAGATTTAAGCCAGAGATAAGCAGGAAGTATTAATAATACCAATTACTGTTATTGACTTCTTGTGTATTATTTCTGTACTGTGCTTTAAAAGTGCTAACTGAATCTGTGGGCAGATAAGACATAGCAACAGCCCCTAATTTCCAAATTACAGAGACTCTGACATAAACTGTATGGGTTTGAAACATACTTAAAAAAATAATAAAAGACAGTTGTTAACCAATTGTCTTTTCATTCATATTGCAGAGCAGAATTAAGGGTTGGTGTATGGGCTACAGGTGTCACTGAAAGAAGTCTGTAGATAAATACTGCTGAAGGCTAGGCAGTTGTGGTTTTTATTGCACTCCAGCATCACCTGGTGCATCTTGCAGCGGGACCCGGGCTCTTGCATTCACAGCAGCTGCTGGAGAAAGAGGCACAGTCTTGTAGGCTGCTCTGTGCACTCACACAGTCTGTGCTGGTTTCAAGCAAATCATAGTGCATTCTCATTTTGTTGTCTCTATTCAAAGGCTGCAGAAATAGATGGTCACTAATAGCCAAAATCCCTCATTTTGACAAAGCCTTGATTAGTTCTTGGGGTGGGGTTTTTTTCCCCATGCAGAAGGACTAGGGAGGTTCCTGAGCTATTTGCACAGAACTGCCACTGCCAGCCTTGAAACTAGTGTTAGTGCTCCAGCCACCATTACTCTTGAACTTGGAACTCCACCAACATGAAAGAGCTTAGGTCTGACAGGGCAGCTCTCACTCTCCTGCTGTGCTGCAGTGTGAGAATCACAGGCTGATCATGTTAGGGCTTCAACATCCTGCTTGCTTTCTTGGCTTGAACAATTTTAGCCCCTCTGACTTCAACTAAGAAACAGATTTCATTGTGCAGCTAAAACTAATAGACAAGTTTTAAACATCTTAATCTTGAAAACAGCATGAATTATACACATCATTAATTTTAAATCCCTAAGATGTGCTAAATGGGAACCATTGAGAAAACTTATTTAGTCTGCCTGCCTCTTCCTATAGCTCCTAATTACTATGGGTACTTTTCTTGTCCACCAACACCTGCTGGCTAGATTTTAGGGCAGATGTTCTTGTGCAGTCATCATTAAAAGTATATGCATTGGATGCTGTTGAAGCCTCCAAGTGCTCTGCATTTATGTCTTTTATTTCAGGATGCTT
>VYZT01009266.1:0-11452 GCA_013400735.1 Pomatostomus ruficeps | reverse complement strand
AGATTATAACTGCTCTGACATTGAGCTTTTCAAAACAGTTTGAATGTTTTCAAGAAACTCTGTGTAATTTTCTTCCCCAAGCTTGCAAACTCATTCAAAATCATAATGCTTGCAAACAAGAATGAATAAAAAACACTTCCACTAAGGCACTCAGCTATCCATCTGCTAGCAAAATCCATGAGCTCCAAGCATGGCAGAAAAGCTAAGAAGCAAAACATTGCTTCATAGCATGTGGTATGAGAAAACTGAGGGAAGGAGGAAGAAGACAAATGAGGAATAATATGTGTAAAGGAATATTATGATTAGATAGATTTTGTGTGTGTGTATATATACACATTCTAATTTACTATTTTGTAGCTCAGAACTGTCTTGATTGTGCACAGAGTGCAAATATTTGTTTAACACCAGAGAAAGTGGGAATATCAGAAACAAGAAGTTGATTTTTCAGGATATGAAATTAATGTATAATATTTCATATACTGCCATTCTAGATATAGTGATGGATTGATTCAATTTGTTGAACTAGAAATATGTGAGTCATCACACACAATGCAAAATGTCTTTGAAAATCTCCTAGGAGTTTGTGAACTACTGCAGACTGCACTTCAGGGAAATGACTGATGAATCTGTAAGTAAAAAATGAGTTATTGTTTTAGGTCCTATGAGGAGACAACACTAGGATTGTAAAAATCACATTTTCAAAGTTTGGGTCCTGTATTTCTGCTCATTATTAGTTTAATTTGATAGAGGTGAGAAAAAAAAAAAAGCACAGTGAAGTTGTCCACAGTTGTCCACTCATTTGTGAGTGGTAGAATAAATATATTTTTTCAGTTCTTTCTTATTTTTTCTTTTTTTTTTCTGTTTTCTTATTAAAGTAACATATAAGCAAGACTTTTAATTAGAAATTAATTTTGCTAAAATTTTAAAAGAAATAAAGCTTAAATTTAGCAAAATCCTAGCATTCCAATGAAGTTGATTAAATTATACTGAATTTGAATGAATGACCTGGCTTTGGGTGTTCACTTCTCTTCCTTTGTTTATTCTAATATTGTCTTGAAATCACTTTTAAATCAGTCACATTTTGCCTACATTAGAGTTGTATAGCTTTTCTCAGCTTCAACTGAAATTTCCCTAAAGCATTAAATCTTTAGTTTTTCTTTTAAATTAATATTTTAACAATAAATTTTTTTCCAATGCATTAGCTGCTACTGGAAATCCAAGACACTATGTCAGTACTTTCAATTTATAAAAAACCCCAACAATTTTAGCAATTTCTTAGGTAATAACATAGTGCAAACTTTTCATCATATACTTAGCAATGTGCTTTTAGAATTTATTAGTAAAACTCCCTGAATAAAACACAAAGAAAATAACACATCAATAATAACAACGATGGTTTTACATGAACAATAAACCACAGAAGAAGAATATAGTATTACGGAGCACATGCATTTTGCAGAAAGCACACACTGTGTGATGCTACCTGTCAATGTAAGGAAATTTACAGTGAATAATATGAATAGAAATTTGTAAGCCAACCCACTGAGAGAATACTGAATGCAAAAACTAAATAAAAATACTATTAAGATATAAAGAAGTCTGCCACTCTGACTTAATATGAACCATCTGGACCTAGATATTGCTTCTTATTTCCAAATATTTTGCTAAATATCAGCAGTGTAGGAGACTAACGTAAAAATTATCATCCTGGGTTGGTCAATGTTTTCCTCATATAGACTTGGACTGTGTGTAAAAAGTAAACATGTAAAGTTTAGGAAAAAGTGGAACTTGATGTACATGGGCCATGCTTTGATCTTATTACAGTGCAGAAACCGAAATGTATTGAGGATTTAAATGAACGTTTGCCTTACTGTGACAGAGGGTTGAACCTACCCACACCACCTCTTAATTTCAATTATTCTAAATTGTAGGAAGTGTAAAACTATAGACACATTTGTAAGCAAATTCCTGTAACATAAATAATTCCTCCTGTAGGAAGGAATTCATATATATTTTATATATTTTAATGCTACCTAGTGTATGGGTCAATGACATTTGTTTCCCAACTAATATTATTAACTAATATTTTTAAGCAAACATTTGAGTGTTATTCCTATGGATTCATAGATGTTTGCTCTTTGTAGTCTTTCACTGTAAATATTACAGGTTTCCATTAAAACAAATAGCATGATTTTAATTTCTAGTGGTATCTTATGAAGTTATGTTGATTTTCCTATGCTATATTTTTATCTCGGATTTTTTATTCCCTATTGAAAATTCTATGATATTGCACGGATAGTAAAAATCAAATCAACACAGAACCCAAATATTCCAAGTCCTTCAATAATACAAGCGGTTCAGTGTTCACCTTGTATGTGAATCAGAGATTTTTTCAGGACCTTTAGCTTCAGAATCATTACACTTACAGTACTTGTGCATTGTGAATTTTATGAACATTTTAGGGTGTTTTTGGTGACATTGAATGGTTGGTTTTGAATTAAAGCTAAGTTATTGTCATATTTTATAGATGCTCTCGGACTGTCTCTGTAATATCCTGGAGATTTATTATTCAGGTTTGCGTTACTTTGAATTGAATCTTTTGGTTTTACCAATCAATTTTCTCTTCCATCTTAAAAAAACCCCAACGTGATAAGCATGCACATCCTGCTTAACTTCTTGGAAGACTATTATTTTATATTACTTAATAATTCCATTGCATCTCCGGGATTCTGCAGAAAGAAATAGAAATGCCCCAAATTAGTTCCAGTCCTTTTCCCTTCCTTCCGTGGATTAAATGAGTCAACATAAAAACAACTTTCAAAGGAGTTGTTGGTTTGCAGTTCAACAAAATCCAGTTCTACTTTTGACCATTATTCAACATCATTTCAAATACACTGAGGAAAGAATGGAAACAACATGACATGAGTTGTCCACATGGCAGACCTCTTTTGAACGAGTCACAGAAACATCAGCTGTGATTGCCCATTGCTGGTCAATGCCCAGAGAGGGTCTGATCATAGCAAGGATTAAGAGATATTAGATCCTGATAAAAGGAGAAGAAAATTTTAGCTCACATTCATAGTTCTGTTTATTGAAAGAGTACACCACTGAACCTAAGTGGTGCACTTGCATAGATACTTTTCACTCTTTCATGGATGCAGCAGTTCCCATGGAAGTGTGAAATTCCCTCACATCGTAGATAGAGGAACACAGTAATGATTTGATTTTATCTATGTGTTTTTCAATTACTGTTTGTATACCTGTAACATAGACAAGTCACCACATATAGAAGATGTGTCTGTTTGGTGAGGCATTTCTATCTATTGGTACTGATACTTTTATATATGTAAGTATGTGCTTTATTTTAAAAGAACACACACACAATCTTGCAGACATAATACAAGATGAATCCTGTTCCTAAAAGATACCTCAAACACTGAAAGTCAAATCTTTTCCAAAGAACAGCTGAAAACCTAGTTTTCATTTAAGCTGTAACTACCTCTTGAATAAACTTGCATCATACATTATAAGCCAGTTGACATTACACAGGAATTATCTAACCAAAATGCTTTGACATTTTTCTTAATGTCATTGTGGTGACAATCGACCTGCTTTGATCTACTGTATTCCAAATTTATCTAAAAATGTCTGTAGAAGCGATTACTCTTCACACTGCTAACACTATCTATACACAATCTAGCCTATTTTATGCTGATTGCCTGTATTGCCATAACAAGAATAAATAGTTTGAATTAATTTTCTGCAGCACTGCTATTATAGAAATATTTTTGCTTAACACTTTAATAAAAATCAAAATAACCAAAGTAAGGTAACAAAGAACAAAACATGGGATTTAAGTGAAACTTAGCAAAGAAAGAGGGTATTACAACTTTTCAGCTGTAATGAGGAAAAACAGATGATCAAGTTTTGTGGCAGCTGTGCACTTCAGATAATACACTACAGAGATGGATGAATTAGCTCAGAATCCTTGGTCTAGAGAGAAAAATATGTGCTCATTCCTGGAACATTTATGTCATAAACTTTCATAAAACAGGAAAGAATCTAGACAGATAGTTATACGAAAAGGTCTCCATTCAGAAAACTTACATGAAAGATATTATTAGAAAACAAAGGCATCTGATACTTTTCATGTAAGTCTGGTTCATATCATGCTATTAACAATAATAATGTTCTATATGGTGTGCATTCAGTGTCATCCTTTGGCTGACAGAATTTTGAGGCTGGGTCATAGTCACCCAGGAAGTTCATATTTTTTGGTGCTGTACGAAATGCTAAAATTTATAAGAGTAGCTAATCTTTTGCTACATTTGCCTTTTCAAAGCTATAGACATGATAACATGGTTTGCAGTTCTTAAGGCTCTAGAAAAAAAAAATTAAACCTCCCATGCGGTAAAATGAATCAAATAAAACCAGGGCATTCTGAGGCTGGCACCTTTATTTTCTGGAAAGATCCGATTTACAAAAATTGCACCAGATATATTCCTCAGAGGTAGTCCTTGAAATTCCAGTATATTTGATCTGTTGATTGGTCAGTCAAGGAATAAACACATCTCAAAGGCAAACGAAGTAGATCTACGATGATATTTCTTCCAAGGTGATCTCAAAGCATGACCTCAGTCGTGGACAAAACTGAAGGTTACCTGTCATGGATTGACTGCATGGATTAACTGCAGCTGCCGTTGATTAACTGCAGCTGGAGCTAGTGAGTATTTATTCGGATGATGTAGCTGTTTTTTGAAATTCTTGACTCATAGAAGCATAGCTTTTCACAAGGTTAGGTTGGGGTTAATGGTGTTGTTAGGGTACTTCTCTCAGTCTTAAGGTAGTGTCCAAATTCATAGCAGACTGCAAGGAGCAGGGTAGACTATGTCAATGCATCTTGATTTTTGGATACCGCTTAGTGCTAAGCTTGTGCTTTTCCTGTTTCTGTTTGGAGGTTTGGATTTGTGCCTCTTTCACATGCTAGCTGAGGAAACTTGAGGTGTAGCTTATTTTGGGGCAGGTTTCAAACCTCTTATTTTGCCAAATGCATTTATTTTTGCACTAAAAAAATGAAATAATTTAATGAGAATTATGTCTCTATTACCTCTTTATTAAGTCACTTTCATAGAGAAGGGTTTGACTTCAGTTTTACTAGTCATACTCTTGTGCCACCCCATGTCCCCCACTGCTCCCTAAATAAACTCTTCTGGAAAAAACCTTTTCACAAAGAAATTTGAAGATCAGCTAAGTTCAATAGTGACTGGAATGTTTTCACATTATGAAAAAGGTATTTCTAAAAAAGGGGTTCATCTTTGAAACCAGGGAAGGAAATGGAAGGAAAGGAAATCCTGAAAAGCTTTCTCGGGAGCTTTTCTGTTCTCAGCTGAGCTATAACAAAGCTTTTCCAAGTTCATCTTTCTTCAGAGCTTTTTCATGTTTTTATTTGATATTGTAGGTAACTAGCAAAATAAATTTTTTTCCCAATATGTAATAGAAATACTTAATCCCAGATTCTTCTAACTGTCTCATGGCTGATTCAATGGATTTCATATTGTATATTTAGCTTTTTATTCTATCCAGAATATTTATGGCTTTAAATTGTAGATAATAAAATAAGTAGATATTCTATTTTTTCAGTAGAATCAGAAAATAGATGTTTAAACGCCTGAAATTCTCAGTTGAGCACAATTAAATGACTAGACCAAGAAATAACTTCAAGATAACATTTCTGTTTGGAAACAATAAGACCATAAGCCTAATGTCAAACACTTCGCATTTGCCAGCTCAAGGAATACAGCCTCTGTAACGTTTAAGGTTGAAATTTGATTTCAAATATAATAAATAATTAATATTCTAGAGCTAGAAAAATTCAGGGAAAATTTTAGCACCACTGTGAATTGGCATTTAATTTGCCCATTATTTTTATCTATATAGGTGACAGAAATGAGACATAAATTTAGTACTCTCCATTTAACATAATTTCCTACTAAAAATATAAATAAATAAATAAATTCTAGCTTGGCCATTAGGCAGAGAACTGAAAGGTTAATGGCAGCATGAGGTAATTTACTGTGACCTAATCTGTGTTACGTCTGTATCTGTTACTTTTTCCAGTCATCAATATTTGGTGCTTTGCCTAACAGTCAAAAACCCCAT
Source organism: Pomatostomus ruficeps (assembly GCA_013400735.1). Taxonomy (NCBI): domain Eukaryota; kingdom Metazoa; phylum Chordata; class Aves; order Passeriformes; family Timaliidae; genus Pomatostomus; species Pomatostomus ruficeps. The sequence goes on along the minus strand of VYZT01009266.1, from coordinate 5,293 downwards.
AGCTCTAAACATTTTACAAGTTTTGACAGAAATATATGAATCAGGTTGTCAAGGCAATTTGGAGTTCAGTATGTGGAGTTTATTGAGAAGAATTTCATCCCCTACCACCTCAACAAATGAAAACCAGTACATTAATTGTGTTTGAAATTTTACATTAAAATAGTTGAAAAATCTTCTGATAAGCCATAGCCAGAAAATACAGATTCAGCAGCATGTTTTCAGAAACCTGTTTGTTTGATACAGACTTTAGTCTAGCATCCTACTGCTTCCACCAATGAACTTATGTTCTCAGTGTCTGGAGGTATTAGGTAATTTTTGTAATGGTTTATTGTGATCCAATGGTATATGGATTTTTGTGATTCAGTGTTGTCTGGTTGTCAAGTTTAGTTTGCCAGACTCAAATGAAAGTTTTGATGACTTTGGAACCTCTGTCCTTGTTGAAAAGAAACTGCATTCTACTAGACAAATGTCTGAAAGTCTAGCANGACAAATGTCTGAAAGTCTAGCAATACAAAAATGTTTCTGAGATTGAACACAGTTTCACAGAAATTGTCTTTTCATTAGTTAGTAGTCCTTTTCTATTCTTCATCCATGGATGCAAGGTGGTTATGTTATTCTACTGAGGCACCTTATAATTTAGTAGAGTAGGAATTGATTCATTTTAGAATACTTCAAAATGAATATTCTAAATTCAGTTAGGTAAAACAAAATATTTTCTTCAGGTATCTTTGCTTTCTGTTTTTTGTTTTGGTTTTTTTGTTTGTTTGCTAGGGGAGTTGTGTGGGTTTTGTTTTGTTTTTGTTTCAAATTTGTCTTTCTCTTTTTCTCAAGAATCACTATTTTCCTCAGAATCTGTCAACTTTGTAGAAAAGTTCTAAGTAATTTTGATATTATAGAAAGCATAAACAAGTTATACCCTGAAAATACATGTTTTTTAACTAGTGCTGGTTGGTTGGTTTTGTTGAGGTTTTTTTGTTGCGAAGGAGTTACTTTCTAGAAAACATTATATGGTGTCAATCTTTCAATCTTGTGTTTGCAAAGAGAAGTAGACTGTGGCATTGACTACAGACTGTTTTTGGGGGGTTTTTTTTTTGCTTTGTAGCATAGATTTCCTTCATAAGAATTTATTATTGTTAGGAAGTTCACTAACCGTGATATTTTATATTACTATAGTTTAAACATTTCATCTCTCATAAGCTATGCATACTTATCAGATATATATGGTCTATACCATAAAGTACAGTAATGAATAAAACTCACAAAGTTATCTCTCAGTGAGACAGCTGGAAGCTGTGTACCTGCACTAACACAATATTAAATTTGGGCTTCTGTTGTGACCTGAAGTAAATAAATCCAAGTGGACCACAGTATCACTGAAACTTACTCAGACTAAACATGGGTACCTTTGTCTAGTTCTGCACGGACAGGTATGCAGGTCATTAGGTATTGATAAATTTGGAAATATCAAAAATAACTTGTTAAACTGTAAGTCTAGCTGGGGAGCTAGGATATCTTTGTTATGATACTATTTATAGAACCTGACACAGTGAAGCAGGATGAAGGTAGGTAAAGATGTGACAGGCCCTCCCCAGTAGAAGTTCACTAAATTAGCTAAGGAAAAAGCTACAGGTTCTGAGTGCTTTAGTTAAGTTCACTGATGAACATCTGGTACTGATCTTGGCCTGAATGATGGAGGGAAAACAGAGACAGCAGAGGAAAGACAGGACTTTCTTGATGACAAAGTGTTAGCAAAGAAAATTATTACAGAACAAAAGCTGGCTTAGTTTACTATGACAAGATAAGATTTCAAGGAAGATGGACACTTAACTTTGTTTTTAAAATGCAATAAATTACCTTGCTCTATCTTCAAAATAGATGATACTTTGGCATTAAGCAGGGTTACTGATCACAACCCATGAGCATTCATATAAAGAAGCATGTATGTCCAGTCTTAGTAAAGTCTGAGGGTAATTGAAATTCTGGCAGGCAGAATTTGGTAATGACAAACCTACTGAAAGCATGAGATGAACATGAACTCCTATTGCCAGAATGTCAAAGGGATAAGACAAGTCCTAAAAAAGTATCCATAAAGATACAATAATTCTGAAATATAAAATATATACTAAATGGATTATATTCAATTTTTTTAATGCACTGGCTTATTTTGGGTGTGTAACTGTATAAAAGTATACAGTTGTTAGATTTATTGATTAAAATAATATTACCTGACAGGTTAAAAATAACTTTAATCTCAACTATGCATTATCCGTCTCAGCTAAACTTGTATTTAACTCGAAGACTTGGAAATGAAAGCTTGACAAATAGTTATGTGAAATATATGAAGACTGGGCATTACAAGAAGTGAGTGAGAATGAATTGAACATTTAGTGAATAAATTGGTTTGTACCAATTTCTAGCAGTACAACTTGCAGAGATCTTAATAAATGAATGTTTGCTAAGATATTTAAACAACTACAGTATGTGGCTTCCTAAGGAAAAAAATGCATTAAATATGAATTGCAGCTGACAAAGGTTTTGTTGTTGATTTGGGTTTGTTTTCTGGGTTTTTTTGGGTTGGAGGCAGAGGTTATGGATGGTTCTTGGAATCAGCCTTCTATTAAAGTTGGAATTTAGATGCACTATAGATTGAAATTTAATTGCACATCATGTAATCTTCATGTAAAAAGGTTGATTGCTCAAATTGCTCAGTAAGCAGAGGGAAGTAAAACATCTGTTATTTATTTGAATTAATATGCATTTATCAGATAACACTGCCAGTATGTTTGACACCATTCACTATACAACAGATCTGAGTGTCAGACTGGTGCCATGCAATTCAATGGGAAAAATTTTCAATCTGTTTACAAAAATGAATTTAAAGAGTGACGCTTCAGCTGAGTGAAAAATTTGCATGAAGAATGTTTAATTAGCATCTCTGCATTCATACATTCTGACAGTATTAGAATTTAGCTTAGAGGACATATGAACAAAATTGAAGAACCTTCCTAAATGGGTTTGTATTTAAAATCTAAACTCTACTGCAGTCAAATCCTACTTCATAATCTAGGTTTTCTGCCCACTTGTGTTGACTTTGATCTGTGTTACTCCATTTTAAGGGGATATTCAGTCTTATTTCTTCTTAAGAAAGTTGTTTTAAAAATAAAATTAAAAAATCTAATGAATGGGAGCATGGACTCCATGCTCCCAAATTGTACTTTCCTTGATGTAAGGTGTAAAAAAAAAAAAGAGCATTCTTTTCCAGGTGATACTCAAAATAAGGAAGTGTTGAGATGAACTTGGAAATGGTCTAATTAAAAAAGGACTAAGAGAAGAAGATAAAACTGATTCCAGTTGTACTTTCCAGCTATGTTTCCTTTCTGACTCAAAACTAAAAGTAGCATATAACAATTCAATCCAAATGTAATCAACCTAAAACCTCCTAGAGATTGAAGTATTAAAAGAGAATAAATGCAAACAGCCACTACAGCCCACTCTGTCTTCAAATACCTTATGATTTTATGGGAGTGTTTATAAAAGCAGCATGCCACCTACATCACCCATGGCCATAAACAATTTGTGCTTCGGTCAGGCACCTTGTGTCCAGAAGAGCTGCCTCTCTATTAATGTTAAAAGAAGAAGAGACAGCTGTGACTGTTCAGTCTAAACTACCGTGGAAAACAGAAACAGCACTATATAGAAAGAGACAGTGAGTGAGTAACTTGCTGTAAATTATGCATATGATTAAGTTAATCCTTTATTCTCCTTGTGGCTTCTCTATAAATAGATTGTGATTTCCTCCCATTTATTTTTCATTAGATTTCATTCTGTAAATACCATCAAAAAGTCTTATTCAAAGTATTTACACAGATTATTGAAAATGCAATCAGTGTTGCTTCTATATTTTCCACATGACTCAAGGGGATTTGATTTCTTTCATTCTTGCTGTCTTCATTTCAGGAGTAACAACAGGTAGATGATACAGCTCTCCATACAACTCTCTCAATCTGTGCTCCCCTAAAAGGAAAGTTGGGTGGAAAAACATTTCCTTTTTTAGTGAACTTTAGCTTACTGACTGTGGGCTTGTTTCTCTTAGTTACTCAGGGATGAAATCCACCAATCATTCAGAGACCCATGTATCATAAAATGAAAGTTGCTGTTATTTTTGCCTTACTGTCTGTTATGGTCCTGCGTGGTTTGCCTTCATATTTATCCAGTTTCCCATTTCCTCTCTAGAGAGAAGATAAATCAAATAAGAGGCCTTGAAACTCTTGGTTCCAAGTGTTTTAAGGAGCTGGCTAAGAATATATAAGGCAGGTTGTTATCATTTTTCTATAGTTCTGGGTCACTCCAAATACTGCTGGACAAGTATATGGCTCATTCAAGAAACAGGAAGGCTTGAGCTGATATAAAGAAGTCCTGGCCAATAAATGAAAAAGGGTGATAAAATTTACAGGTACAAGAAGAATTACAGTTGAGCACCATAAGAAAAAGTCCACTTATGTGTGTGTGTTTTGTTTTTCTGGGGATCAACACTCCTTAATCACCAATAAGACATGCCCTCAATTGATTAAGGATGGCTGGCTGACGATCTCAGGCACCCTTGTTGATGAAGTGTTTTCATTTAACAGTACATCTTATAGCTGTCTCCATGGAAAATTGTACCAGAGGATTATTAAAATTTTCATAACTACTTGCAGTGAATATAACACTAGTCAAAAAGGGTAAAAAAACCCATTAAAATGGGCAGAACAATATCAGGCATATATATACAATGGTGTAGGTGAAACACAAAAAAGGTAAGAAGTGATAGAGAGATGGAGACAAGACCATACAGACTTGAAGAGCGTAACGACTTTAGCCCAACCGCCTAAAAGTATTTGAATTTATTAAAACCTTTTCAGATGGTGTATTGAGTTTGCACTCCTGGTTTTTTGTAGGGGAGGGGAAGAGGGTGCTACAGGAGTGGCTTCTGTGAGAAACTGGTAGAAGCTACCCCCATATCCATCAAAGCCAATGACAGATGGCTCCGGGATGTCCAAGGCCATCAGTGATGGTAGTAATGCCTCTCTGCTAACATACTTAGGAAAGAAAAAAAGTAGTTCTGGCCAGAGAAGTGAGGAGTGTGAATATGTGAGAGGAACAGCTCTGCAAGCACAAAGGCCGGTTTAAAAGGTTCTCCAGGTGCCACAGCAAATACTCCCCTTCAGCCCAGGGTGAAGACCATGGTGGGGCAGCTGTCCCACTGCAGCCCATGGAAGTTCATGGGGCAACAGAGATGCACCTGCAGCCCCTG
>VYZT01009248.1:4264-22278 GCA_013400735.1 Pomatostomus ruficeps | reverse complement strand
AAATTTGTCTCAAGCCGGGACATAGCCCTAGTGAGAGGAGGCTTGAGAGGGTGAGATAATGTGCAATTTCCTTCTACAAACATAAGAAAACACTTTATCATTAAGTTAATAGCAATTATAAAGTATGTTTGGAAGTATAAAGTTTGACAAGACTTTATAGGATCTTGAGTCTTATAATCTATTTGAAATTACTTTTGACAAATTTTAGGATCATAAAATCTTAGTTAGTATTTTCTGGAATTGCATGATATTAAACATGTATTTAGTAACACAATACTAGCCAAATATTCTTAAAACTCCTACCTTAACATCTGTGAACTGGGACACAGCAATGTCAGGAATATTTGGATGAAGAGCTGGTAGTTCACGATATAAATTGGGAAAACAGACTAGAGATCCTAAAAGAACCTGTGCTTCAACTCTTGGTGCCTAAAGAAGAAAAAAAAGGTGGGGAGAAAAATATATTCTTACTACAATCAGGCAATCAGGAAGCCGACATTTCTAGCTGCCTTAAAAGAGAACAATGGCTGAAATCATATACAGCTATTTCCTTTCTCCTGCACATTCTGAGTTTCTGCAGAGCTGAGTAAACAGAGACCACAGCCCCTTGGATTGCTACTCATGCACACCCCTGCTCTCATTTCCTAAGACAGTCAAAAGGAGGCAGAGGAATTGTTAGGACTACAGACAAGTGACTGAGCTGCTAACTGGGCTCAGGTCTTAGGTTCAGCTAATTGAACAGGATGTGGAAAACTGCTAAATGTGACATGAGGCACTGCTGAACAGGAAAGGCTACAGTGTAAGAAGCTGACAGAGGCTTCAGACAGTACCTTGAGGGAGGCTGGATTTCATAACTGGTTAGAAGGGGACTGATGGGAGAAAGTCAAAATTCACAGACAGTTGGAGGAGACTATGGGGGAGTTGAGAGAGTACAATACACATGGCCAACAGCACCTACGTAATTGTACCAGTATTACTATATGAGGCTGAACTTGCCTGAGTAACAATATCAGAAATGTGAAAAAAAATCCAAATAGTGCAAACACTAGCAGACTAGAGTTCTCAAGCCTGATCATAGAAGTCATTGCATAGTAGAGATATGGAGGAATAAGTACATTTTAAAAATGAAATCACAGTCAAAATGAACATTTACTTTACAACATCTTCAAGCACAGAAAAATGGCAGTCACAATTTTCGTAACTCTAAAATAAAAGAAGATTTTCTGCTTCAACAGTAATTTTTGCATCCCTCACATAATTTCTGGAGAGGCATGTGTAGTGTTCTAGAATAAATCACCAACATTATCTGTATTTGATAACCATTACACTGAATTCCGGGATCAATTTAACACCCTAGTCAAGGAAAAATATACTGCTCCGTATTCTCTCAAATTCTTCCTCACCCATAAATGAGAACTAACTGATGGATACTTACATTGAGGAAAGAAGAAGCAGCCACTCTTCCTGCTGCTACAATGAAATCCATAATAAGCATGGTAGCACCAGGCAAACCAAGTGAAAAGAACTGAGGAGAGCAGTGCTTGATGATTGTATTGACAATATCCTTGCAGAAGGAAAAGGAAAAAAAGGAAGAGTATCAACACAAATCAAGATGAAAAATGAATGAAAAAAGGCAGGTATTTATCAAAGGTAGAAAGTAAAAATGTGAGAAAGAAAACTCATTGTGGCCAGTAAGACACTCATTAGTGAGTGAAGAGTAGCACAAAAAGATAAATTCCTTAAGTATACTCATATTAATGTAAGTAAACTGTGGTATACCTTATAGATAAATTTAAGCTTTGACAATAGTTCAGATAGTAATTTACAGTAAATTAAGTAAATTACTCAGCTTTTAAGAGTTCTATAACTGATTAACCATTAATTTGAACAGGTACAGAAGAGATATAGTAAGATAACCAGGCATTACACCTCAACAACTGCCTAATCTTCAACAAGTATTGCCTGACTATAACTTTAAAAATGGCATTTAGTCCCTTACATATTCCCATATGGAACCAAAATTTAAAGAAAGATGATAAAGTGTTTCATAACACTTCTGGTATGTAGTTAATCAACACAGCATATTATGTTCTTGTAGTGAACACTAAGTGAGGCACTTTTAGAAATCATTGTACATGATGCAATTTTTTCAAAAGTACTTGACAAAATATAAAATACTTTAATTGTTAAAAAACATTCCAAGTTTACAGACAGGAAATCCTCCCCCTTTTTTTCCTTTGAATAATTCTCCACTAGCAGTAATATCCAACTCAATGGCATTATGTCATAGGAAGATCTTCAATCCAGCAAGAAAAGCAGCATTAATGGTTGTTAGAGGACAGAAACTGGAGATCTGTCCTATTAGTCCAATAATTTTGGACTAATTCCATTTTTTCCAGTTAAAGAAAACTGGGTTGTTTGAACATATGGTCTCTTCATGCCTACAATCATTCCTCACAAAAGTTCAAAACCCAACTTTTTTACACTTTTGATGCAAACCTTTAAAAAGGTTTCATGCCATACAGTATTTTCAAACTTCTTAATATTAAAACCTATGAAAAAGATCTACTCCCACTGACTAGATATGCTTAGTACATCTCAATTTGCTGGTTCCTATACTTGCTGTAGAAACAAAGTCCTCCAATGCAGTGAGCACAATTTACTAGCTAAACTGTTGCATCAGGGAGCAATTAAGAAGAACAGTAGACTTTAGAGAGATCTGCTTCCTTCTCTTTCTTGCATACTTCAATCTGTAACATACAAATCAATAAAAGATGAGAGAGTACCTTTTCTGCCCTAATATTTTCTTGAAATGGACTACAAAAAAAGCATTTCTGAATACTTGAACAAGAACTTGAAGATTATTTATCAAAGTTTTCTTTTTCGAAAAAGTATCAGTCACATCACTAATTTCAAAAACAAAGTTAAATTACTCAGATGAAAATACACTGAGTATTTTTGAGAAGAGAATTTTATTTTCAGTCATAACATTTATATTCCCATGAATTTCATAATTAACTTACTTGATCAACATGAAGAAGTCCACAGTGCATTATATTGTAGAAATGAGTTAAAAAATCCCTGTTTGGAGAAACATCTTGTCTTCGTTTCATTGTCTTACAAATAAGTTTATAAGCATGTAGCTTTCCTTGTTTGTATTTATCCGTCAGCATTGTTGCCTACAGTTTTGGAACAATATTTATTATTCATAAATTAAAAAATTACATTAAACACTTCTACACTTACGTTAACTTTTATTTCTGTTTCAGTTTAGTGCTCAAATTTACCTTGAAGAGCCATGGTGTTAGAATTCTCAGTGGTGGAATTAAAACTGGGGGAGATGGTGAAGTCAGATTATCTGTTGAAATACCAAGATTATCTCTTATCTGTGATTATTAGGAAAAAAAAACAGAACGAGAATTATTTAAGTGAATTATATAAGGCAGTGGTATTTTCTTTCTGAAAATCCTGTCCAAACAGTTCAGGTTGAAGAAAAGATTCAGTTCTTTTACCTTGGCCAGATTCTGCCACAGTTCACACAGATAATCAAAAACCTGGGCATGAATCTCTGGATCCATGATGCTGTTGACATCTCCCAAAATTCCTAGCATCCTCCTCCACATCACAGTAGCAACATCTGCGTGCCATCCTGTAAGTGTTCCCCCAGCCATCACACTGCAACATTCTGAGGGGAATTCACTAGTTTCTGTAATGGAAGGAAAAAAGTATGGTGAGATCTACCTCTCCAGAAGAGGAAAATTTCTGATACAACTACTAAATACACAGTCTTCTTAAAACTGAAAGACTGGGCTTTCAGAATAAGCTATTTTTTACCCATACAGCCACCTCAACACTGTATATGTTAAGCTTTGTCTATTATAAACTCTGTAGAGGAAGAATTCTCCTGTTTCTTATATTCTTTCATTAATTAACATTTAAGATCACTACTGGAGCTCTAATACAGATCTGATGGACCCAGTAAGGCCACTCCTTTTGTAAGTGTTTTCTTACATTCTTTGAAGTCAATGAATCTCCAGAACTCCATTTGCCTGCTTTTGAATAAAATTATCTTTCAACTTTATATTTTTCCTACTAAAACATAAAGACTATTTTTCTTAGGAAAGCATGCTATTGCAAGTCGAAGAGAAAAGTGTGAGTAAACTTGTCTCTAGCTACTGACCTTTAAATGGTAAATTTGTATGAGTGGAGAGGCAACATTCAGTAACTTAGCACAGCAGTCCTAACACTCACCTAGCTCTTGCCACACGTCAGTGCTATATGAATAAACATTCTTTTTTAGGTGGAAGATGATTAATCTAGACTGTCCATATAAAGAAACCTTCAACAGACTACGATGGCTCAAGTCTACTTAGCTCACACTTAACTACCTAAACAGCCACAAAAAACTAGATAATGAGCAGCAGGCATTCAGAATCTTCTTTCCACCCCCTCAGATGGATAATTTGCTGGAATCTTCTGAAAATCTCATAGCTCCCACAGGCAAGCCAAATCTGAATTACATATAGATTCCGCCTAATCACGTAGCCTCTTCTTTTGAACTTCTGGGCCACTGTGGTAGAGACACTGTTGGTTTCTAGGCTGTAGATTTTAAAGTACAAAGCAAAATGATAATATTTCTGTCCATCGGGAGGCTACTTAAAGAATATCAGACACTCTTTTGTTTCCATGAGACCAAATGCAAGAGAAATGTGCACATTGTATTTACAAAGAGAACGTAACTTAGAATTCGATAGCTAAGATACTTGATGTAATTACAAATTTTTTTAAATATGAAAGGGAAACGAACCAAACTTGCAAGGGGAAATGATAAGATTACTAAAATTATGTCTTATTATTTGTACATCAATGATAAAACAGTCCATGGCAGGACCACATGCTAGATTAAGCTGCCACAATTCTAAGCAACTAAAAGAACAATTATAAATATGTGGACTATTAATCCACTGCTAAAAATTCCAATGAAATGCAGCTTAAAATGCAAAAAGTTTTTGTTTGCATTTAAAAGAAATCACTGTAATTAAACGTTTTTTGAAGTGCAGATGATATAGCCTTGTACAGGATAATTTACAACTCATGTGGTACTAGCTACTTTACTATATTGCATTAGAAAGAAAGAAAGGAAGAATAGGTTTGTATTTCTATTCCAGATATTGCCTAGGTCATCTGGCGTCTGTAAAACAGAGTGGTGGAGCTTCTCATCCAGCTGCAGATCCTTCTGCTCAATATGATCTGCATGAAGAGTGGCAGGAGAGGGTGTCTGTGATCGGGATCCAAGGGCAGATTGGATTGGAGAAGCACTTTCAGAGCCTGCAAATGCAATTTTTAACAGTTACCTTAAAAGCCTTTTCTGTTTTCTTGAGCTATTGAAATGTTGTCTAAATACAGCATTAACAAAAAAAACTGAGCTGCTTTTATGTATCAAATTGGGCCAAGAAAAGATATGAAACAGTAAGCAGATCTCCCTGCGAATGCTGTTCTGAAAGAAAACAAAGTACATGCAGGAAAGTTGAAAGATGAACATCAAAATCAGACAGGTAAGTGGACTAGCAGACGTCTATTTTAGGTCCAAATGATTCTAAATGTGTTTGTTCTGCAGCACTTCTAGTGTTTTGAATGAGCCAAATCTCTCATCACATTTCCTCACCTAAATTTTTCTCCAGCAAAATGTTTAAGCAAATTTTTCCTGGAACAAATGCTTTTCTAGGACTATAGATGCATGCAAGTTAATTTATAAATAAAAGCTCAAACTAGTAACTGATAATCTTTGATGTTTATCTACTGATTGAGCTGAGAAAATCCATATGATGGGAAAGTTCTGTATAGTTAGAGGAGTGTTATTTCCTCTAAAACAGGAAATCACAAGTGTCTCAATGGCAAGTGCTACAAGGGCATTTTTCTGTGATCGTCTCTGATCAACCTCTTTAGGCAATTAAGTGGTCTCTACTGAGTGATCTGTGGAGCTGGAGTAGGTACTTGCATTTTTCTTCTGTATTATCTTATGTTTCACATACTGAATTTGTCTAAAGATTCTTATAAAAAGCTGAGTTTAGCCAGAGCAGACACATGGCAGACAAAACGAGAACAAATATTCACCACAGACATTCCTACATATCAGCACGTGTTACATGGAAGAATTCCTATTTATTTTAATTGTTAGATAAATGTAAGAGGGACGCAAAAATATTACGTGTGAAGTTCAGTATTAGCGATAAACCGAACTTTAGGGGCAGTGATTGAACAGTGAGTCTTTCAAAATAGTAATTTTCCCAAATTATTGTGAGAATAATTGAAGAATACTTCTCATTTGAGAGAAGTGTTCTTTCTTATAAAGAGAACAAATTGTTTAAAGAATTTGTCAGAAAATGTTGTCAGTGTTATCAGAACAGAAATTGCATTTAAATGACTAAGACAATGAAGCTTTTACTATCAATTTAAATCAACATCTCTGTGCAGGAAAGAGGGACACTACTGCTTCACACACAGAAGTGTAACAGGTACACTTCTGTACCTTACACACAACAGGTAACAATCCTCTCTTGCTACTGACCACGGGTTTTCCACACACTTACAAAGATAATGTGAAATACACCCTTCAAAGAAGTATTTTATTACTTAATTTCCATTCTGCTCATTAGTTAGGGACAGATGAAAGTAGTTCAAAAAAAGGACCAAGAAAGAGTGATGGGGAAGAGAGAAAGTGGGGGAGAGTAGGATAGAGAGGGAAAGAAAGTGAATGAGACAGAAAGAAAGAGCAGCCAGGGAAGGCAGGGAGTAGAGAAAGGAGGGAAAGAGATCTTCATATGATGGAAGAGAATGGACAGAAACAATTATGGAAAATTTGCAGAACTACAGGAGTCTGTCATTAAAAGACACTCCAGCATATGTGGATCCGACTTTGATTGAGACTCCCATGGGTACAAACTTGTTCTAGGACTAGTAAACAGCAGTCAACAGTCAACTTTATCATCTACTTAGAATATGAACTAATGCCCATATACCGAAAGGAAACTTTCCTTCCAAAACCCTTCAGATTTAGAAAGAGTAGTTTTCTGACCAGCAGAACCACTGAAAACTTGTTTATGAGTGTGTTTTGAGGCTGAGTTTCTGCACTGATTTGCCAGCATCTAATATAGTGAAATTCACATTGCAACTTCCATCATGAGAGTCTGCATACATGCAATTTTCACTAGATAGCTGCCTATCTTTCATAAAACATCAAAGAAAATAACATGCTTCTGTTTTCTTATATGCAAATTTAGCAAAAATTAGACAATAGGCTCAAGTATTGTTGGGTGCATGAAACAGTCAGAGACAGACAATACAATTGCACAAGTATTGCTTTCTCAGGACACTCAGCTAAATGCACGTGACACACAAGAGCTGCCTCTCTAAAACAGTGGTCCAAGCAGGAAGGGATAACCACAGACTCTCTCAATGGACAACTCAGTCACTAATTGCAATCTTATCAATTCAATTATAGTGCAAACTTGGACAAAAATACCAAACAGTAATGAAGTTATTAACATATAAAAACATACAAACAAACAGAAAAAGAACAGATCTACAGCACGGACTTTCAACAAGCACACAGCAAAGAGATAAATGAAGAGAACACAAGTCAAGCTGAACATTGTTGAACAAGCTGAACAACAATGTCCATGAAAGCTAATACCATGGTTCTTTCAGCAGAAAGGCACTTTTAAAAAGTGAAAATTATGGCAGAGGAAGGAAAGATGTCTTTTCATATATCTGAAAATGCAGAGTTTGATTTCTGACAGAGAACAAGACACAATATGTAAGTATAAGCTTTCAGAGAAGTAAAGATACTTGTTGTAACTTGTTACTTGTTACAACTAGGGTTTTAACAGGAATGGTTAGTGTATAACAGCTATGGAACAAGGAGTACAAAAATAATTATGGACATCTTTACTTCTCATGTACAAAACCTGGCAAGAGACCGTTCTTTCAGATTGGCCTCATAGAGAAGCATTCCCTCTTTTAGACAGGAGCCCATTCAGTTTAGGTTAACTGCATCACTTTTCAGTTATACAAATGGCAAGTAATGTTACATGGCCAAATAACTTACATTTTGCATAATAAAAGCTCTCAGTTCCACAACAGACAATACAGAGAGACATTAAGACGGATGCATATAAAAGAATCCCAAGATACTTCAGTGTGATACACTGGTTTGAATGAGCACTGTGAAAACCTTCCAAAGCAAAAACATTTCCTGAAAATTAAATATTTAACTACCAGTAATACAAGGATACTTGTAAGAAATCTAGCTTACATTATGTGGTAAGAGTTGCTCCTTGGTAATTGTATAGATTTTCTCATTAGGGGTTTAAAATACATTTAGGACCATGGATAACCAAGTCAGACAAAGGTTTTCCACTTATGCTATTTCACATATTACTTTTCAATAGCAATCAAAAAATAATTGAAATAAAAGGATAATCTTAAATAGAATAAGATTCTTGGCAGAAGCTGGAAGTTGCATTCTTCAGCATGGGTGAAAAATTTCTGAAATAAATACTTTTTTTTAATCTACTTTACCAGTAATAGTTGCAGCTTCAGCAGACAATGGTTGCTGATTGAGACTACTCGTTTCTGAATCTATGTGGAGTGTAGTTAGACTGGCCACTTCCTGTTCCTCGGCACTCTGTTGCTGTCCTGAAATTGCATCCATGTCAGTAGAAGCTGGCGTCCCTGCCTCAGTGCCAAAGCTGAAATCTGTATGAGGAAAGCATTGTATTAACTTACAACACAAAAATACCACTAATACAAAAAACCCCAGAGGCCCAGGACCTCCAATCCAAACAGGAACCTTGTATGTGCATCTTCTATGCTACTAGCACACTGTTGCAAAATTTAAATAAAATGCAACAGCAGAAAGTATTGACTATCATGAATATTCTCTTTCCTGTCATAAACCCATGACTTGATGGCTGCAGAAGACACTCCTGTTGCATGTTAGCAACTAATCTGCATAGCTGCTTTAAGTGCACCTACATCTGAATAAAGCAAAAATAATGGAATCATACATTAAGGAATTTATTTGTGAAATTTACAAGCTGGAAGAAATATTCAAGCTTGTAAAAACACTAATTTTAAACTAAGAATATTACAGCAAATGATACTCTAACAAATGTTATTTTCAACACTAAGGAAAAAATGTCAGGCTGAAATGTAGGTTTAAATACCCTGATTTACTTGCATAATAGAGACATATAAAAATTGCAATTTCTTCAAAAAATTCTACTATATAAACATTATTTTTATCTTACATAATATACAATGCCATAATTCCTAGCAACCGTAATGTCCCTTTCTGTTAAATAAGGGTGGGAATGGATAAATAAAATGAATGAAAAGCATCATGTTATTAAACAAAGCATACTAATTTTACCATGATATTACACTTAGTATCTTGATTAATCTATAGCTACAAAAATGCCACTGTAAAAATATCAGAAGCCCTGTTTTAAGTTTTGCCTAACTGTTTTCAAAAGAATTAAAATCATTTCCAAAATAAATAAGCTTTAATTTTTATATTTTGGGCAAAACAGATGGATATGTTCCACAGAGGAGACAATATTACTTTCTAACTTCTGTTCAATTATGTTCTGCTCTTTGCACAGTAGTTTCCAGTGCTCTTTTTTCAAGTATACTAAAAAACCAATAGCCTCTCGTAAGAACTTTTCTTGCTCTATTAACTTGCTAATGATTTCAATGGAAAATCAAAATAATCTCTCTCTACAGAAAACTCCTGGCATACAACTTTATCCAGGGGGCGAAAAAACCCCAACAAACAAAACAAGGGAAATTTGAAATACATAAATCAAAAATGCCATTACTTTTGGAAAAATATACTTGCTTTCAAATTTGCGGCTCTCGTACTGGAAGGCGCTGAAGGAGTCTGAGTGGCTGTCTGAGCTGATGAGGTCACTGCTGCCTGCGCTCGCAGGCGATGTCCACTCAGAAGGCACGCCCGGGTCATCTACAGGACGCATTTGGTTCTGCTTGTTCAATATATCAGGAAGGTCTTTAGGAACTTCCAGGCTGCCAGGACTGCTTCCTCTTCTTGTCACATTCTAAACATTGAAGATACATAAGTTATCTCACAACGTTGGATGGCTTGTTTACATAAAATGGAAAAAGCAATCCCACGTTTGCTGAAGTCACAATGTAACAAACAGCTTTAAACCAGAAATTGCCATCATACTAAATACCCAGACTTTCCAAAACCCCAGACAGGCAAGAGCAACTGAAGAACCCATGCAATCACAGAATTTCATAAATACAAATTTTATTTGCACAGAAGATTTCTGAACACATATCATAAAAGGTTAGGATTCAGACTAGCATGGGCCACGTGGTAGGTAAGACTTGAGAGAGAAAAATAGTTAAAAAGTATATTACCTCTAAATAATTACAGAAAACTTGTTAACTTTGGTTTCAAACACAATGCCTTTTCTCGCCTATAGGCCGCCATGCTATAATCAAAAACTTACATTATAGAAGGAGCAAATTAATTTACTAATTCATGCATTAATCTTCTTATGATTAAAACACAACTTTGGTACTGGTTTGGAACACAAAAGACCACATATAACAGAAGTAAAGCATGCAGATTTGCTCATGTACAGGTAAGGTGGTGGTCTATTTGAAGTCTTTCTTTAAGGCATATTTTTTCACAGATAGGACTGTTTGCTTGAGATGGAAGAGATGTTGAAATAGAAAAGCCATTTTAGGAAACGGCTTGAATTTTTTATGCATTATGAGGCTAAAGATGCCTTCCTTTTACACTAGGCCCAGTCAGTTCTGTATTCTTTTACTAGTCTACTACTCATTAGAGGTTAACTCAGACTAATAAGCTTTTCATGATATGGTTTTAGCAGTCAATAGATATAGGAACCTAAAACTAATCTTAGTAAGTTGCTACTGTTTTAAGAAGGCATATCTACTGCTGTGTGCTAATTAAAAAGTGACTGGTAGTTTCAGAGTATTTACTCAAACTTGTCTCAGCTCTTTTCTGCTACCTGAGGAAAGTATAAATACTCAAAACAAAGAGTAATCCCTCCCTTTCTCTCTTCTGGAGCCAGCTGTGATGATTTCTATTTCATTAATTTGCAGAATAAGTTAACCTTTTTCATCGACTACAAGTTAGCACTTTGGTGTGTAACTCAAGACTTACTAACAAGAATACTTTGTGCCAACCATCGAGTTTCATAAACATGAGTTCAATACAAAAGAGAAAAAAAGTATACATATGGACAAACTCTATAGATCCTCTCTTGCCATTTATAAAAGGTGATGATAAATAAACAATTTTTTATTAACTTGAAGAATCTTCTTCTGCCCCTTATGATCACCAATTCCTTCCTGACAATTTTCTATAGGAATATGTCTTACAGGACCAGGTCTTGACCTTAAAAACTTTTAAGAAAAAAGAACTAAACAATTTTGAAATACTATCTTTAAATTATTACCCATTCTGTTCTCAATTTGCAACTTCTTTTAGAAGTGTTTTCCTTTTTGTTACTACTTAATAAGCACTTGTCTCTTCAAATCAGTTGTCTCCTTCTGTAGGCATTCGACAATAACCAGAAATTCTTGACTTAAAATTGATTAAAATTTCTTATTATGAATGCCATTCCAAACAAAATGACACTTCTGGAAAAGTGTAGGAAGAAAGCATATGAGACATTGGTTCAATTAGCAGAGCAGTATTTACAAGAAATTATTCAACACTTGGAAGTGAAATTAAAAAATAAAGGAGAAAGATATATGTTTGAGTAGTTTTGTGTCTGTTGCATTGACTATACCTGTAGAGAACAGTACTGTACTTCAGGATGGTGCTCAATTACATACCATGCTGAGGACTGCAAATTTACATTTAAACTAGTATTCTGAAAGGATCTATATACAGATACCTTTGCGGGTGCAATTAAGGCTGTTTAATTCAATGAGACTATTCATCTGACAGTAACTTCTGCACTGCTTCCATGATGAAGATTTAATAGATATGAAAACACAAATGGTATAAAATGGCATGAATCTATGCCAAAGGCAAGGATAATTAAGCAATAATCTTAATTCTGATTCATAAAAGCCAGAGAAATACTTTTTAGTGAACTGATTTATCATGTCATTGCCAAGTTCACACATATATGGAGCCTTAAGTATTGAAATGCAGCAAGTTTAAATGCTTACCAGTGCATTACCACTGCGGAGTCTCTCAGCTATAAATTCATCCATGAGGTCAGGAACATTTGTATTGCTACTGTCAATATCACTATCAATAGGGTGCAGCTTTTGACTCATGTCCTCTCTATTAGCTAAAAGCAAATGAACAACCATTTATAGTAAAGAACACATCAAGACATTTTCAAAACAAAATGTAACAAATGAAAAAATCTGCTAATTAACAGAAATTAAAAAATCAAAATTGCCAAACATGCATTTTAAGGATGTCCCTCTTTTAAAGCAGATTCTACTTTCAGAATTAGTATGGCTTCTTCTTCCCACTAAGCAGGGGTTAGTTGATCTCCAATTCCACCTTTAAGAGCAAGAAGCTTATAGGTAAGCACTTCTCAAAGTTGTTAATGCTTGCTTTAAGGATAAAGCATATGTTCTTCCTCCATATCACAAGTAAGTAACAAATTCTAAAAAAATTATGTGATTCCTTCAAGCTCCTTCTTCATTGCATTCCTAATGAAAAGCAATGTAGTGGAAAAAGTAAACTAGGCTGTAATATACACTAATGACAAATGGAAATGTGGCACTGGATACAGTCAGTATAAAGAGTGCAAAGAAAATGTTACATAATAATTACATGCTAGTAAGTGGAATGAAAGTTCTAACTCTAGATGATCAATGGTTATGAACAATTAATGAAGCTCACTCCTTTATTAGTGTTATATTTTTGATATAATTCTACTGTTCATATTTAGCTGGGGCTGTTACACCTGACTTAATGATAATTTGCCTTTAAAGTCTTCAAGTTATTCCTGTTCATGTTCTCTTTATACAAATTTTTCACTCAGTGTCATCTCTCATGAGACCACAGAGTAGTTTAATCTAACAATGGGGCTCTGTTAAATGTTGAATTTTAAATAACAGGTAATTCTAAAATTGGTGCTTCCTAGCTATATCTTTTTCAGAAGTCGAGTTGCTGAAGAGCAGCAAATAATTTTTGTGAGACCCATGACAGTACTGGTCTCAGGTGCTGTGCTCTGCTTACAGAGACTGCCCTCAGGTGGCATTAACATCTCGATGTAGGATGCATTGCAGAATCCTCTGTTAATCATGCCAGCATAACAATGGGAAAAAAGAAAACCTGCATTACTGCTGAAAGTTAATTTATTGTTCATTCAAAGTTATGTGAACTAACACAATGTATATTAGAGTCATAGCCTTTTTTTTTTTTTTATCAGTCCACAGAGGTCTCATAGTTAGCAGAAGAAAGACTATCACAAGACCTTCATGAACATCCATGATTCCAAGAAAAAAAGAAAGCAATGGAAGATGTTGCCAAGATGTAACTGCAGCCATTTTGATGAATGAATATAGGAAGACCTATGACATGTTTTGAAAAAGACTCAAACAAAACCTTATGATTAGACTCAGAGAACTGTTGTAATGAAATCATTCCAGTAATAGCAGATTGCTATTTTGGACTATTTTTTTTAATCTATCTAAAATGACCTCCAAATGTAAATTTGAGGGGCTTTTTTTGTTTTTGTTTTTGTTTTGGAAGAGGAAAAGGAGGAAGAGGATGAGGAGGAAGAAGAAAACACACTAAATGAACCAAAAATACAAGTAGTTCAACCTAGTTGGTTGGGAACCAGGTCCTTCTGACAAAAAAACTACACTCAGAGCGGAATAACACATAAAATATGCAATGCCAATCATTCAGTAGGCTTAATTTGAAGGCTCTGCATGGTAGATGAAAATTCAAAAGTCTCAAGTCTTAATCCTTTATTAGGTCATTTACTGTCTCTTCCTCTTCCCTAACCTGATGATCTTCAGCAGCAAATAGGTTCAACTAAGTATCTTGAAAAGAAAAATTAGTAATTTAAAGTATGTAAATGTAACTTATGCTGGGAGAAAAATCAGCTGGCTATAGGCGCATGCATAACCAAACAGGGAAAGCAGTGATCATCCCAAAGCCTTTTGATTGCTTATCAGAGCTTGCTTCAGTTGCATTAAGCCAAACTGGTGTTGCCTTTCTCCTTTTGAACTCTGCACACTGTTAGTGCTCACCTGCAGCTTTCCTTCCAAAATAGCCCATTACATGACTGTACAGATCCCTCAGTGGAGCCTCTGCTGGCATTCTGTTCTGCCTCTGTGGGGAAACATTTGCCTTCGGCTTCGAAAGAGCATGTACAACAGTTTTATAAACACCACCCAGGGAGCCCTGCTGTTGTGTCGACTCCTGACCTGGTGCTCTAAAGGCACTACGATATTGGAACTGACTAACTGTAAGACCTTCTTTCTGCAACACAGCTGCTTGAGTTTCTGTAGATTCCTTAACTTGCTTGCTGGCAGCCGAAGCAGCACTGATTGCATCTAGATGTCTATATATGCCAGGTCTAACCAGCTCTGTGGCAGCTGATGAGCTACTGCTTGCACTGGTACTGCTGTTGCTGCTACCACTACTGCTACTACTGAAGCCACCAAGTTTACGAAGTCTTGCTTTCCAAGCAGCCTCTTTGTTCTCAAGAGGATTGTAAAACTGAACCGATTCTGTAGATGGCCTAAAAGTAACATGTACACTGTTTCTTTTTTTAGTTGTTATTTTCATGATTTTGGCCCTATGAGTTACAGTTTCAGATATACTTCTTTTAGTTGGTGCCAGTTTGCTTGTGCCTGTGATGTGAGGTATTTGAGGATCAACTTGAGCTTTAGGAAGAATTTTCTTTGCATGGACAATACGTGAGTTGGTCACTTTTTCATTAAACTGGGAACTTCTATGCTTTTCAGCTACCGCTGCTTCCAAAACTAAATCTACATCAGCTTCAGTGGCTACTTGCCTGTAGAGATATCTCTTCCCTTCTTTGCTGCTAGGACTACTTAACCCATGATCAAACACACTTTCACACTGTTTATCAATATCTAACTGTCTGGCTTTATTGAGGGCTTGATTTCTTGTAAAAAAGTCTACTTGAGTAGGTGCAATATTACTTATAAAGCCACTTGGGTTTTGTTCTAGGTGCAGCTCTGTGTTACCGGCTCTTTCTGTAACAGTGATGCTAGTTGTGCATTGGCCAGTCTGGTCTCTATTTTCTAAGCCATCCAGTGGTAATCTATCGTTCCTACTTACTGATGCATCAACTTCATGAGCAGAAGCTTCACATTTATCTATCTCAAAGTTACTGCAAAGTTCTTCTTTTTCTTTAATAAGATATTCTCTCAGAGAGGAAAGGAGATCATCTTCACCTTCAAGGTCAACATATTGGCTTTGTTCAAAGGCAGTGTTTGCAAATTCTACTGGGCCTATTAAATGACAAAGATGGTCATAAATACTATCCCCAACTTCCAAGGAGGACTCTCTGCTATTTTTATCAGTGATATGGCTTTCAGTGGATCTATGCATTGAAGAGGTCTCAGTGGAACTCTGTAAGCTTGGAGCGTGATGGGATGAACTGTCAATGACAGGAACTGCACCTTTGGCTCGTTCAACTGCGAATGGTTCCAGGATGTCAGAGGTGCTGCTGCTTCGTGGCAGTGGCTGTTCTTCATTTAAAGCACCAAAAACTTCACTTGGAGCATCCTCACTCTGAGAAAAATGTCTGACTCGAGGTGGACGTGGAAGAATTTGAGCATCGTCAATGTCTGTAGGAAAAAAGGGTATGTAACATGCACAAAAATTTACATATAGAGACAATATATATTTACCACTACATCTTAATTATGTGACTAAAAGCCAGAAAAAGTCAGAGCCTTGTTTTCTTAGGTACAACAGAAAAACTTTTTCCAATACTAGAGTGTTAAAAACACACGCACATAATATCCAGTACAGAATGTAATATAAATGAGTTAGACCATCAAAACACAGTTTTAAATGTTAACATGCATGAGAACAAACAGTGAGGTCATGGAACATTTGGAAATACAGTTAAAGCTAGAGCTGTGCCAATAAGTTCAATAATTCAATCAATATTATTCCAACTAGCTTGTTCAGGAAATGTTACTGGAATACAAATTAGCTTAAAAGTAGTACACCCTTTGTGGAATTTATATCTTCAGAAAAACAGGCAACTCCAAAGAGAACAAGGATGTTTTTTGGAAACTTAGGGCTGTCTATTGAAGTGGTAAACCATTAATTAAAAAATATATATAGACGTATGTGTGTATATATATAAAAACTACTGAGATTTTAGAAAGAATACTATCATGCCATTATAAATATTTTGGGATATGTAATACTGTGTACACCTAAGGACTAAAGCTTTTAAATGACAAGGAAGAGCTGCCGTATACAGAAAATATGACTATACATAATGGACAATTTAAAGATATACGCTTTTCCCATATCAAAATATGAAACTAAATATTTAATGAAGGCTCACCTCCCCCTCTTCTTCCAGTTTTACTCAGACAAATGTAACATTTATGAGAATTAGAGAATTTAGTACTCCAATACCAAAAAACATCCTGCAGCCTCACAACAGTCAACATTAGAGTAAAGCCACTTTTGCTTACGAAAAGGCCAGAATTTGTTATTACCATTTAAATTAGTGATTCCTTGCCTCTGTTGAGACTCTTAATATGTTAAGTGTCAGTACAAATCATAGTTAACTGTAATGAAAGCTGCAGTTCCAACACAGATCACCTAGGAATTGTACAGAGGTATCTTCAGCTCATTTCATATCATCCACAAAAATAAAGAACCTTCATTCGCCTCTTTAGATTTCCTACTATGTTATAGGAATACTATATACTATCAAATCAGCAGGGTAGGCAAGACTAAATATCCCTTACAGACAAGTCAAATAACTGCTACCCCTTGCAGTCCTTTTATGAGATAAGCACTTAAACAGCAAGGTAAAACCAGTTAACTCAATTTTCTGTTGGTGTCTTTTTGCTAGAATCCTTTATTCCCCAAATTAATTTTTTACTACCTACTACTTAAAAAGTTGTAGAGATGCTTTCAAATTCAGGAATAACAGTAAACAGCTTAAATGAACACCAGCAAGAGTTATTTGTCACAATAAACAGACTTACCTTGTTGGTCTATCTAGAGGGTTTAACTTCAGGACTTGCAATGGTAAATTTACTTAATATCAGAACAAAATTAAAGCCCCTTTCCCTCCCCTACCTTGGATGTGTTACAGCCAAAATAACTATCCATGTAATTACATTTTAAAATATTTCTATTATTACTAAATATTGTATAAAAATATTAAGTATTTCAAATTATTACTTCATAGATCTCTATATATATATTTCAGTAATATTAAATATTGATAATCTGAAGTTCCCTTAAAACCTATTTCGAACTGCTTACACTTTTCTGAAAATGTTGGAGATGGAGCTGCATTTTCTCCTTCTGAATAAGCATATAAACCAGAGGAATGAGAGAAGTCTATACTTAACTAAATATATGTGTTCCAAGAAGATGAAAAGTGCTATTACCATGCTCAATTTTTCAAAGAAGTTAAAATTTGAAAGTAAAAGTTTGACCTCATACAAAGTTTACTGAACTGCAAAGAACTTATTAGACAGAAAATTGAGAGATCAATATTGGAAAAAGAGAACAGACATCCAAGCTATCTCAGAAAATATACATGAACTGCAAAATCATCAAATACAACACAATTTATTACTCCTTTTCTCTTCAGCTTCGATAAGCAACAAATTTCCCATCATTGTTCTTGTTCAACTTATTAATAACTACATGAATTAACACCTTCTGAAACGAATGGTGTCTCTCTGTAGCTGGAACCGTTATTTCAAACTCGCTATTGACTCAGGCAGAGATT
>VYZT01009244.1:0-18976 GCA_013400735.1 Pomatostomus ruficeps | reverse complement strand
CGCCCCGCGTCTCTTCGGCTGCCGGGCCTGGCGGGGCGGGCCGGGCCTGAGCGGTGCTTGGGTGGTTTTGGAGTTTTTTTTTTGTGATTTTTTAAAATTTCACTCCGGTTTCTGTTGTCTCGAGGAGGGTTCCCGGCGCGAGGCAGCGCGCCGCTGTGGTGCGGCTCAACAAGTGGCACGGCAATGAGTGAAAATCTGCTTAATTATGTAAAAAAGAATCTGCTCGATTAGGTGAAAATAATTCTGAAGTAGGCATTTTTTTTCTTCCGTGTTTTCTCCTTCCTGCTTCCTTCCCTCCAGCCCTTCCCCATGGCACCGCTGGATACCCAGAGCTGGCGGCTCCAATACACGGGGGCAGCCCCAGATTTCAGCAAAATCCTTTCAATTTTACCAGTTTTAGTCTTCCCAGCCGCGGGTTTTCCTCGGAATCACGGAGCTGTGCTTGACGGAGAAAGTTTCCCACGTGCGGGGAGCTGTGGGATGAGTGTGGGAAGGAGGTTAATTAGCGGGAAGCGTCATTATTCCAGGAGGTTTCGTGTTGATGCGGAGATTACACACCCTGTTGCCGTAATAAATTTGCTCAGAATCGCGGAATTGCAGAACATCCTGAGCTGGAAGGGGCCCACATGGATCACCGAGCCCAATTCCTGGAACTTTTTAGCTACTTCAGTAACTTTTAAATCTCAGTTCTCTATTCCAAGCTTAAATTCTTTGCTTTTTTTTGGAGGGGGGAAAGGGGATTTTGGGTGTGTTGTGATTTTTAGTGTGGTGTTTTTGGGAAGGAAGAGCCAGCAGGAGCTGGAAATTTGTCAGGAGGGGTTTAGGTTGGATATTAGGGAAATTTTCTTCCTGTAGGGGGTGGTGGGCACTGACCAGATCCTGAGGCTGCCAGAGCTCAGAGTGAGATTTTGGGATTGTCCTGTGCAGGGCCAGGAGCTGGATTTGATCCTTGTGGGTCCCTTCCAGCTCAGGATATTCCGTAATTCTGTGATTTAATTTGTGTGGCACATCGAGTGGAATTCCCAGCAGTTTGCCAGGCGATTATCCGGTGTTTTTATTGGCCTGGAACCCGCAGGATGAGGGATTGTGTGTGTTTGTCTGGTTCAGGAATACAATTCTGGGTGTAAAGGGCGAGCAGTGGCCAGTGGCAGGATTTTGTGCTGCTTGGTGCCACTAAATGAGATTGGAGGATTAGTGTGGAGTTAATGACTCCTCAATCCTGCGATTCATCCCGGCGAAGCGTTCGGGATATCTCTAATCCAGGAGCAATCAGCTCCAGAGGGGAGCAGTGCATGGGGCCTGATGCTCCTTCCAAAATTTCCAATCTGATGGGGGATTTTCCCTTGGAAAACGAAGCTTTCCTGTTATCCTGGAGGAGTTTCTTGGGCTCCCAGGCAGCAGAACCACTGCCAGCATCTCTCATCTCTTACTGGTGTTAAATCAAATATTGAGTTGTGCTGTAGGTTTCAGATATTTCTTTCCTTTCAAATATAATGTTTCTTTGGCAATATGATAACTTGTTAAGCACTGGAAGTTCTTGAGTTTTTAGGTTCTGTTCCTAAAAAGACTCAGAATGTTTGAGCCAGATCCATGACGAGTTCTCTGTGGTAGGGCCTGGGATGAGACGGTGGAATTATGGAATCCCAAATGGTTTGGGCTGGAAGGGACCTCAAAGCAGGGACACCTCCCACTGTCCCAGGCTGCTCCAAACCCTGTCCAGCCTGGCCTTGGACATTCCAGGGATCCAGGGGCAGCCACAGCTTCCCTGGGAGTTCTTTTCCAGGGCCTCCCCATCCTCCCAGCCAGGAATTCCTTCCCAATATCCCATCCATCCCTGGGAAGCCATTCCCTGTGTCCCTGCCTGTTTAAGAAGTCCCTCTCCCTCCTCTTTCTGTGGCTCCACCGTCCCTGCAGGAGCTGCTGGAATGCTGAGTGGAAGATGCTGAGCACGGCAGCTCTGCGGGGTGGGAACGTGCTCCTTCCCTGGCACAGCTTCCCAAATCCCAGTGAATCCCTCTCAGTTGTGAAAGCAGATCCATGTTGCTCCAGAAATCCTCCCCCTCCGCCCTTTCCCTTTGTGCCCTTTGCCAGAGCAGGGATCTCTGAGGGGGACGGAGGGAATCATTTCCCAAGGTTTGTGGTTATCCAGGGAAACACCACGGCAGCCTGGGCCGAGCGTGGAGCCCTATTCCAGCGAGGATTGAGTTGCTGCAACTCCATCTGTGCTTGCACAAACCTTGGGAACGGGGGAAAGCTGCCGGGTCCCGAGTCCTGGCACGGGGATACCCCTGTGCAGAGGCAGGAATTGGAGAGAAACCCCAGGAACTGGGATGGAAGAGCCCCAGGTCTTGAAGGTCACCGTGGACTCACCGTTTCCTGGGAAATGGGAGCTGCAGGTGTCCGGTGACTCTTGGGGTTGCTGCCCTGCTGGAATCGTGCAGCTATCGGGTGAATTTTGCAGTATTTCACAACTGGGGCTCGTTTTTCTGAACCTCGGTGTTGGGAGCTCTTGGACCCACATCATTTCTGCCCTCAGGAATAACTGAGGGGGAATTTGGATGGGTGAGAAAACGCTGATGACACGAGCAAGAAGTTCTTATTCTGTATTTTGTGAGGATTGATGAGAAGAGCAGAGGTTGTGACAGAATTCCACAGGGTGACTGGGCTGTGGTAGGATCCTCCATGGGATTTTAGGGAGGTGGGGAGCAGTGGGGGTACCCGTGGGAGGTGGGATCCGGCATTCCCGTGGGAATTTGTTACTGTGGAGCTGCTGAACCCCTTCCAGCCAGGTGTCTGTGGAAAGGAGAGGATCCACTCCTGGATGTTCTGGTGACACCCTGGCTCTGGGGACCCCAGGAGAGGAAGGACAAGGAGGGAATCCAGAGGAGGCACCAGGGATGGAGCAGCTCTGCTGGGAGGAAAGGCTGGGGGAGCTGGGAATGTTCAGCTGGAGAGGAGAAGCTCTGGGGTGACCTCAGTGTGGCCTTGCAGGGCCTGAAGGAGCTGCAGGAAACATGGAGAGAGAGGATTTACAAGTGCCAGGACACAGGGAATGGCTTCCCACTGCCAGAGGGCAGGGCTGGATGGGATATTGGGAAGGAATTCCTGGCTGGGAGGGTGAGGAGGGGCTGGGATGGAATTCCCAGGGAAGCTGTGGCTGCCCCTGGATCCCTGGCAGTGCCCAAGGCCCGGCTGGACAGGGCCTGGAGCAGCCTGGGGCAGTGGGAGGTCTCCCCGCCATGGCAGGGGAACAGAACAAGATGATCTTTAAGGTCCCTTCCTACTCAAACCAGTTGGGATTTTTTGAAAACGGAGGCCTGGGGTTCGGTGCACCCCAAATCCCAGCTCCCCGGTTCTTGGAGCCGCAGGCAGCGTGGCCGGATCGCAGCTTGGGGATGTTCCTGGACACCGGCAGCTGAGTATTTTTAGTTGTGTTCCTTTGAATATTTGGTAAAGCAGGCAATGTGTTTATATTCAGCTTCCTGTGTCCGTATCAGCGTCTTGGCATGTGACAGAGTTCCAGAGGGAGGAGGGAAAGGCAGAGAAGTGTTTTGTGAGGGTTATTTGTGCTGCAGCAGCTGAGGCCGGCGGGATGTGGCCGCTGGGATCAGCTCCTTGTTTAAACACTCGGCTTGGCTCAGGCCGGAACCAGCCTCGCTCCCCCTTTGTTTGCCCCATTTGTCTTCCCAGCCCTCCTCCCTGTCTGTCCCAGCCTGCTGGGCAGGGACAGGTGACTTTTTGGCACACTCTGCTTTGGGATGTGTGATCCAAGCCTTCCTGCCCCGCTCCGACGTGCGGCTCACCTCCGAGCCCCGGCTCTCTGCGTGGGCTGGGATCCTCCAGCATGGCTCTCCGGGGCGTTTGGAGGTGGAAAAGTCCATCTTTGTCCTGCTGCCCCAGCCTGCTGCCCCAGGCTGCATTCCCAGCCTGCATTCCCAGCCTGCATTCCCTGATCCAGGCAGTGCTCAGCTGCTCGGTGCCGTCACCCCTTCGCTCTCCAGAACCGTTCCTTGGGCAGAGGCAGTGAGAGCACACTGAGCAGATTTTGTCCGATTTTCCCATCTAACTGAGAGTTTTTCTTGTGCCAGAGCTCCCCCAGAGCTGGCACAAAACAAGAAGGTTTTTTTAAGCCAAGGAGAACAAATCCTCCCTCCCAGTTCCCAAGAGAGTGCCAAGGGGATGCCCTGGGACCCAGCCCTGAACCGGGGAAATGTCAGGGACTGGTGACTATCATAGAAAGGGAAAAAGTGGCAGGTTTGGATGAGATATTGGGGATAAATTCTTCTCTGTGAGGGTTTGAGGCCCTGGCACAGGGTGCCCAGAGGAGCTGTGGCTGCCCCTGGATCCCTGGCAGTGCCCAAGGCCAGGCTGGATGGGGCTGGGAGCAGCCTGGGACAGTGGAAGGTGTCCCTGTCCACAGCAGGGGGGCTGGAATGAGGTGAACTTTGAGCTCCCTCCCAACCCAAACCCGTCTGGGATTCTGTGGTTGCTGTGAATAATTTTGAGCAGATCCCAAATCACATTTTCAGCTCTGTTTGTAGCTCCAAGCCCCCTCCCAAAGTCAGGGGTTTTGATCTAAGCTTGGAGCTGGGATA
This sequence comes from Pomatostomus ruficeps, assembly GCA_013400735.1. Lineage (NCBI taxonomy): Eukaryota > Metazoa > Chordata > Aves > Passeriformes > Timaliidae > Pomatostomus > Pomatostomus ruficeps. The sequence goes on along the minus strand of VYZT01009244.1, from coordinate 14,381 downwards.
AGCAGGAAGTGTCCCTGGCTTTTATGGGAATTGGACCATCCTTTTCCCAGCTGAATCTGGATTATGCTGCTGTAAAACTCGCCAGGGATTCCTCCTGCAAAGCAGGGATGCTCCAGCTGGGACTGGAACTCCCGCAGCGCAGGGGGACCTGGCTGGTGCTGCCAGCCCTGGCCAGAGGGACTGGGACCCGTCCAGCTGTGGAATTTCCTCATCCCACGTGCCCTTCCCTGATTTATTCTTTCCCTGGCCTCTGAGTGGAGGCGTTTGGAGGGGGTGCATTACACAGCCTCAAACTATGCCAGCAATGCCGGGCTTGTGGGGGTTTATAGCTGCTTTGATAGAGCTTTGATTAGGCAGCAATATCCGTGTGGCTCCGGGGTGGGAAGCAGCCCTGGGAGCCGGAATCACTTCCCAGATGCATTAAGGATGGGGTTGCACTGGCTGGTCCCTGGAGGTCTCTCCCAGCCCAAACCACTCCGTGGGCTCCGGGGTTGTTGTGACGGTGTTTTCATCCCCCTCGTGACACACAAGTCAATATTAAAATATTTCTTATTTTTCCCTGGCTGTGAGCAGAGTGGGGCCTTGCTCTGATAAGCAGAGCAGCGGCTTTTCCATCCAGACTTTGATTTTGTGCAGCAGTCGCACGGCCGTGGAGGAGGTTACGAGTCACGTTTATTTATTTTGGTTTCCTCGCTGGCTGGGGACAGGACAAGCCTGGCACGGGGACAAGGACTGTGGCACGGCAGACTGTCCTTAACGCAATTTATTTTCCTCCTCCACACAATGATTTGAGCAGCACTTATGAGAAGTGTGATTTCCAGCACGGGAAGGGGTGTGTGATTACAATGGGAATGCTGCCCCTCTCTGCCTTGCTGGGGACCATCCCTTGGGAATTTTAGGTGGGTTTTTCCCTCCTTTTTGCCTGGGAATGAGGGAGCTGGGTGGCTGTGGCCTCTCCAGGCCGTGGTCGCTCATGGGCCGGGCACGGAGCAGCTCCGGGGCTCGGTGCCAGCCCTGGGCAGCTGGAGCTTGGATCCATTCCAGAGGGTGTCAGTGGCAATCCCGGATCCGGCTGTGCCCCGGCTGTGCCAGCTCAGGAAGTGCCCAGAGCCTCTAACCCCGGTTCCAGGGCTGGGAACCCGCACTGGGAATCCCAGGAAGGGGTAACGCAGGAGTTGCCAGCCCCTGTTGGACTGTGAGGAATTAGAGCTGTAAGGAATTAGAACCTGGCACACCTGTTTGCACGCCCGTGTGTGAGCTGCAGGGATTGTGCAGCCCTGGGGCTCCAGCACAGCCAGGAGAATGAAAGGAAGGATGATTTGACTTGGAAATGCAGTCCCTGCTCCAGCTCTGACAGAATTCCCATCCCCTGGTGGCTTTTAGCACCCTCCCAGGCTGGGAGAGCTGGGGGTGCTCCCCTGGAGAGGAGAAGCTCCAGGGAGAGCTCCGAGCCCCTGCCAGGGCCTGAAGGGGCTCCAGGAGAGGACTGACACAATTCCAGGGTTTTTTCCGGGTGTGCAAAGGCCTCCATCGGGAATGTGAGCTCTCGGATTTGTTTGGGCAGTGATTTAAAGGCAGCTGTGGGAACACATCACTGGGAGCTGACAGCTCCGAGTCCCCGGGGACAAGGTAATCCCAGAATGGTTGGAAAGGACCTTAAAGCCCATCCAGTGCCACCCGTGCCGTGGGCAGGGACACCTTCCAGGCTGCTCCAGGTTTGAGGGAGATTTTCCAACCTCAAAATATCATTTTTGTGATTAGCATTGAACCACAAGTGCCAACCCCCCTCAGCTTTGGCTTTCCTGCACCGTGCAATCCTTATGATTTTTATTTTTATTCTCGTTTCAGGATCATTACACCGATAAAATCAAAGCAAGCTGGCCAGGGAGCAAGTCTGCCTATGTAGGTGAGTTTCCAGTCCGCTCTGGTTCCTTCCTTTCAGGCAGAATACAAAGCAGCGCGACGGGGCCCAAACCCTGGTGATTTAATTTTATTCTGGAGCAGAACAAATAGAAAACCCTTGGCAGGATTGCTGACACTTTTCACCTCTTTTTTTTTTTTTAACTGCCTGACTGCTTTTGTGTTGAATTTTAGAGGGCAGAAAAACCTGCTTTTCCCACAGAAGTTAAGCTTTTCCTCATTTATTCCCCTGGCTAGGAAGGACCAGCCTGCAAATCTTCATCGTTTCTGTATTTCCTGTGTTGCTTGAATTTTGTTTGACCACCAAAAATGCAAATTTTTCTATTATCTACATTAAAAATAGGCACTTGGATAAATTCCTGTGGCCAGGAAGGAGGTGAAATCCTTCCCCCATCCCCAGCTCTTTGAGCTGAGCCCCGTGGAGCTTTTCCCAGAGCATCTCCTGCCGGCGGCCTCGGCTTTATCTGCGGCAGACGAAAGAATCCACTGAAGGTCACATAACCCGGGGCCAGGCTGCACCCCGTGACTGCAGCCTCCAGCACAGCCCTTCCCTGCTCTGCAGGCTGCTCCTGACCCAGCTGAAAAGTCTCTTTGCAAATGTGGCTTTGTAGTTTCCCCTGCTTTTTCCCGGTGGGAATTGGCTGGGGAGGAACAGGGACCTTCTGTGGAGAAAGTGCCCTGCAGTTCGTTGCCTTTTCCAGGCACTGCAGGCTGGTGTCTTGAAAATAACACTGCTCAGATGTTTTTCAAAGCAGCCTTGATCTAAAAGTCGCTTTTCATGGCTCTCGTGCGTGCTGGAGATGTAAAAAGTTAAGCCAGAAGAGGGAAATAAAAGCAGGTTTTTCCACTGCTCCTCTCCCTGAACGTACCTTGGGTTTGACAGAATCCCACAGCGCAGGCTGACGGTGGAAATCAAAGGGAGCTGCAGCCCAGGTTTGATCAGCAGGATGGTGCTGGAATAACTTATGAAGGAACACAGCCTTAATTAAACACCCAGAAGGCCAAGTGCAATTGAAGATCTTGGGAGTTGTCTGTTCCCTTTCATTTCACATTATTAAGGGTTTTAATCCCCAATTAAGGCACTGGCAGCGTTATTTATAACTGAAAAAAAAAAAAAAAAAAGATCTCTGCTGTAGGATCTCTCAGCGCTCTCAAGTGTGAATTCTCTGAAGAAGGAAACATCACAAAGGGATGTTCTGGGTTTTTATTTCCTGTTTGCACTGACAGGCTGCTGCACCTCCTCCAGGAGGGGGTTCGAAGCAGAATTTGTCTTTGCTGGATTTTTCTGCTGGAAAATTGAAAACTGAGGTGTCTGAGCTCCCCCAGTCCCCTCAGTTACGGTGCATCCCAGAGAATCCCCATCCCCAAAACCTGCAAATCCTGCAGCTGCCAGATCTTCAGCTTTCCTTTTCCATTCTGTGATCCTTGGGGGAGGATCTTGTTTGGGAAGGATCTTGTTTGGGGAGGATTTGTCTGGGGAGGATCTTGTTTTCCTTCACCAAACCCAAACCTTTTCTAGTGTGTATAAAATATTTGTGCCACGACTGTAAACCTTGCCTGATGCCTGTTTAAAAATCCTGTCCTGTTTAAAAATCCTGTCCTTTTTTAAAATCCTGTCTCTTTAAAAATGCAGCCCTTCTCACCTGCCAGGATCCAGGGAGCTGCTGCTCACAGTTTGGTTTGTGGGAAGTGTGGAAAAACCCTTCTCCTGGCCACTGGTTCCCTGGGCTGGGAGCAGGGAGGTCCTGGAAGGTCCCTGTTGCCGTTTTTCCTGGGAAGTCTGCCCTGTGGGTGTCGTGTTCAGTCTGCAAAGTGCAGGAGTGGCTCTGGTGCTCCCGGAAATCTCTGGAATTTTGCACCGCTTGTCTCTGTGCTCGCTGTGTGAGGAGGAAGGATCGTGGAATCCCAGAATGGTTTGGGTTGGGAGGGATCTTAAAGCTCATCCCATCCCAGCCCTGCCATGGCAGGGACACTTCCCACTATCCCAGAGTGCTCCAACCTGGCCTTGGACCCTTCCAGGGATGCGATAAAATCACCATAAAATGAGAAATGACCCGAAAACATCTCTGTTTCACTACCCTCGGTCCTGTTTGCTTGCTGAGGGCAGCACCCCGGTGTTCTCCTGCTGCCCGGGTTCCTTTCCCATTCTCTTTGGCAGCGCAGCAGAAGGAAAAGATTCCGGCTGCGGTGCTTCCACTGGGTGTCAGCACGGCCCCGCTCTGCGCCGCCAGAGCCCCGGGCTTGCCCCTGGGCTGCTCCCAGCGCTGGAAAAACCGGGCTGGCCGCGTGTCCGGAGCTGGGAGCAGCTCTGCCAGCCCGGGAAGGGGCTGCTGGGCTGGAATCTCCTTCCTCCTCCCAGCAGGACAACCGGTTGGAGCAGGAGCGCTGTGGGACGTGCCTGCCTCGTCCCGGGGTTCACGAATTCAGGTGCCAGCGGCTCCCGGGTGCCGGAGGAGCGGCGTGGGGAGCTGGGCAGTGTTTGCTCTGCAGGTGGGGATGGGAATGGCAGCGTTCCCCGGGGAGCTGCGGGGACACGCGGGCTCTGGGGCACAGCTCAGGGCTGCTCCCCCTCCACTCCTTTTCCACTCTTTCCACTCCTCCATCCAGGCTTCCCAAGTGCTTCCCAAAATCCTTAGGGTTGCCAGGGCAAGGCGCCTCCTTCAGCCCCCGACTGTCAGAGTTGTGGGAGAAGCAAAACCGAGGGGAATTTGGGTTTCAGGTGGGCACAGACACCAGTGGGACGCTCCTTTCTGCCACCTGCTGCTGCCACCAGGGACCCTGTGCCTCTCCCACCCTGTGCCAGGTGCTGCTGGGCTGTGCAGGGTCTGGGGGGGACACGTCTGGGACTCCAAATCCTCTGCAGAACTTTGGCTGAAGGTAGACCCCGGCACACTCCTGCAGATTCTTCCACTGGACGCCTAAAAATTGAAAAATCAAACCCAGGGAATATCACAGTTACGGGATTTTGAGGTTTGTGTGGAATTGTTGTATCTGTTGCTGCAGCCGGTTGTGCTCCAATGCGCCCTCGCAATTGAGCTGTTTATTCCTTCCCCCACCTCCAACGCCAGCAGTGGCCTCTTGGCTCAGGCTCGGAGCATTTTCAGGTTCTGCAAGTCATGACAAACCTGCTCCTGAGCTCCCAGGGGTGCCCTGTAGGAAAACCAACCCCCAGCATTCAAGTCCCAACCAGCCGCCGGCCGTGGCGCTCCCGCAGAGCTGCTGGGAGAGCAGCACGTGCCCAGCACCCTCGGGATCCACGGAAACCTCACCCCACGTCCTGCCCCGCGCCTGGGAGCGGGGTGTGCAGGCTGTGCCATCACCCCTGCTCGTGCCACCCCTCCAGGGGTCATCGGGGCTCCTTTTCCCTGCTCTCCATGAGGATTGACCTCACCTTTGTGCCTCTCCATGCAGCCCCTCTTCCTCTTCCTCCTCCCAAACACCTTCCTGCCCAACAAATCCCTGCATTTTCAGCAGCAAAATTTTATTTTTTTCATTCCTGAGAGCTCTGGGGAGTGTAGAGCAGGCAGCTGGATTTGGGGTTTGCTGGTGTGTGATTCCCAAATGGTTTGCAGGGTCCCGGCTGAAGGCAGCGGGGTGAAAGGATGCCAGGGAGGGTGGAATAAAATGGTTCTGCAGGCAGGGCTGTGAAACAGCAATCTGAGCCTCTGTTAGTGGTGGTGACAGAGCAAACCCAGCTCAAAACCATCCCAGCAAACAGCAGGGAAGCTGCAGGGCCGGGAATGGTGTCACTTGGAAACCCGCAGCGTTTGCTGTGGAGTTACTGAAGCTTCAGCTCCAGCTCAGGGCCGGGAATGAGCTGGGAGCAGCAGCTCAGAACAGCCCAGCTGCTCGTTTCCCTCTTTCCCCCTATTCCTGTGTCTTTAGGAAAAGTGGGATCATTTCCATGGTGGTGTTTGTTGATCTAAATTTTGAGTTATTCACCTCAGAATCTGCGTTATTTCAAAAGAAGCTGTTACAAGACGCCTTTTTAGCCTTTATCCCGCTCCCAGCCAGGCTTTGCTGCTCCAGTAGGAGCTGGCTCTGCGCAACTGGAGCAAACTGGGAGCTGTTTTCCAGGCGGAGCTGCTGGGATTTCCAGCAGATCCCCAGCCCTGCTGCAGCAGTGCTGATTTAATTACCTTTCACTCAGCAGGTGCTTCGCAAGTCCTGGACCTAAAAGGGTAAATAAGATAGTCCAGAGTTTAATTATCCCGCTGGAGCTGGAGCCTGGCAGCCAGCCCAGGCGGATCTGGGGATCTGCTGCATGGCAACCCCGCTGCCTGAGGAAAGAAATAGGGCAAGGCCTGGGAAAATGGGGCTTTTCTGTGCAAGAGGGGCAGCTCCACCTGTCTGCAGGGGTTTCAAGAAAGGGAAAAAATGCAGGTGTGTGGCTGCAGGAAGCGCACTGGAAGGTTTTCTCTGGCAGAGTGCAGCTGGTGAGCATCGTCCTCTGCAGGCCTCAGCTTTCCATGGAGAAATTAGAAATAAATTGGGGTTTTTTGAGGGTGGCGCAGGGTGCCCAGAGCAGCTGTGGCTGCCCCTGGATCCCTGGCGGTGCCCAAGGCCAGGCTGGACGGGGCTGGGAGCATCTGGGACAGTGGGAGGTGTCTCTGCCGTGCCCGTGCTGGGGCTGACCCTTTTGTCTCATTTTAGGCCGTGAGTCAGACCCCAGGGAGAGCTGCAGCCGTTCCTGCAGCTGCTCCGGGGTTTGGGAAGCTCCGTCACCCCCAGCCTGGCTCCTGCAGCCCTGCTCAGCTTTGTCACACCCAGGGGATTGAGGTTGTCACCGCGGGTTCCTACAGGGAATCCCCCCCCCACTCGGAACAGCAGAAAATCCTGGAATGGTTTGGGCTGGAAAGAACCTTAAATCCCATCCAGTGCCACGGGCAGGGACACCTCCCAGGCTGCTCCAAGCCCCGTCCTGGATCACCAGCTCTGTTTTGTCTTAGGTGGTGAATGGAAAAACTTGCTGGAAATTAATTTTGGTGTCCATTTAGAGAATGAAGAGTTGTGTCTGGGTGCTGGGACTCGAGAGATCCCAGCGGGAAGCGTTGGGATGAGGGAGAGGCTCTCGGGGCTGCCTGCTGGGCGTGAGGGATCCTTTCCTAGAAACAGAGCCCTCTCCGACCGAGCGCTCTTTGCTGCAGGGAGCAGCTCCCTTCTCCTCTCCTCCCAGAAATCCCTGCCCAGGGCTCTGAACCCCCAAATCCTGCAGAGTTCTGACCCCTCCAGTCCAAACCTGGGCAGTTCCGTGGAAGTCCAGGGCGCCCTGTGAGCAATCCGGGGCTGCAGCAGCCCGGATCCGTTGCCAGGAACTGGGAAGGAAAACAGATTTATTGGGAGCTGACCTAGTTGCTGTAAATCTCCCTGCAGAGGAGATTTAGTAATCTTAGGAGGGCTATTAAGGCTCGTGTTTGTTTGGAGATGGGCAAACGGGCGATTTAATTCTCAGATCCTACGGTTTGGGTTGTTTTGTTTTGGTTTTTTTTTATCTCCCAAACATCTCATTAATGAACAAAGCTAAGCAGCTGGGAAAATAAGCACTGGAACTTTCCTAAGGAGGTCATCCATGCGGGGTGGGAAGGGATCCAGGGAATCAAACAGCTCCAGTGGCAAAAGGGGGTTTGGGAGAGGGGAGGCTGAGCGTGGCCTTTCCCCAGTTAAATGAGAGGATAATGGTTTCTCTTTTAATTTTGCAAATTTTTGAACATTTAAAAAATGAAAAAAGTACTAAAATTACAGGAATCAGCAGCTCCTGAAGCGTCCTCCCAGAGCTGCGTTCATTAATTGATAAAATAAATTGCTTTGCATTGGGTTTTTCACACTGTGGATTTTGAATATTGTATGGGAAAACTGCAGGGCCTGGACTGGGAGTTTGAGCTCGGTTTGTGGTGGATTTGTGCTTTTGTGTCCGTGTGGAACAGCTCCTTTTTCTCCCAGAAATGAGGGGTTTGCAGCTCCCACAGGCTGGAGCCCGTGGGCAGGGTCACTCTGGAACGCAGCAGCTCTGGCAGCGCCTGCTGGAGTTCCCTGCTTGGGAAACTCATTTGTGATCTAAAGGGCTCCAGGAGAGCTGGAGAGGGACTGGGGACAAGGGACAGAGGGACAGGACACAGGGAATGGCTCTGAACTGGCAAAGAGGAGATTTGGGTGGGATATTGGGAAGGAATTCCTGGCTGGGATGGAATTCCCAGAGCAGCTGTGGCTGCCCCTGGGGCCCTGGCAGTGCCCAGGCCAGGCTGGACGGGGTTTGGAGCATCCATTGCCCTGAGTGGATCTGCAGGAGGATGCTCTCAATATTTCTGTAGAAAATGAGTTTTTAGTGTCACCAAACACGAGGAACGAGCGTCCCTCCTGCTGTGCCTGGGCAGGCCATTCCTGCCGCTCGGGAGCCGCTCTGCCCAAAGCTTTTCCCAGGAATGTCCCCTCCAAACAGGAGCAGGAAAATGCTGTTCCCAGCTTGCTGGGCTGGCATGAGCATCAGCTGCAAAACAGCTCTGCTGCTGGGGCCGGGGTGAGAGAAACCTGAATCCCGCGGGAGCCGCTGCGGGCAGCGCTCGGAAAGGTCACGGAGCCACCCTGGGTCACGGCAGAGCCGGGAGGGGTTCAGGGACAGCTCCACGGGGCCTCTCATCCTGCTGAGATGGGACACAGGGCAGGGCTGGGCTGAGCTCCTCGGACTCCTGCAGAGCTGGGTAATTTGGAATCCCAGCCTGGTTTGGGTTCGGGGGACCTTAAATCTCATCCAGTGCCACCCCTGCCATGGCAGGGACACCTCCCACTGTCCCAGGCTGCTCCAAACCCTGTCCAGCCTGGCCTGGGGCACTTCAGACCAAGGCTGGGTTGAGAATCAGGGATCAGCCCATGCCAGGGATCAGCCTGTGCCAGGGATCAGCCTGTGCCGGGGATCAGCCCGTGCCGGGGCTCAGCCCATGCCAGGGATCAGCCCGTGCCAGGGATATCATTTCTCCCTGGAAAGGTTCTCCAGCTTAGCACAGTGCTGGGTGCCCATCCCTGGCAGGATTTAAAATCCCTGCGGATGTGGCACTTGGGGACACGGGGCGGTGGTGGCCTTGGCAGTGCTGGGGCTGGTTGGACTCGGTCTTGGAGAACTTTTCCAACCTCAATATCCTGAGATTCCATCCTGGCTCACTCCTTCCCATCGCTCCAGTGGGCTCAGGACCTTGTCTCCTTCCTCACAGGGAAGTTGTGGCCTCCCAGAACAGTCTGGAATCCCCTGGAATCCCAGGAAAAGCTGCAGATGAGGGGAATCAAGTGGCCAAAGCTTTGCCACAGGCTCAGGAACCTGCACAGGAGCTCCACGCTTTTCTTTGGAGTGTGTTTTACTTCCAGAGCTGTTTTGTTGCTGACTGCTCCTGTTGGGCGCAATAATAATAAAAAAAAATAAGAAAAGAAAATCACATTTTGCAGAATTTTCTGGATGCCTCTGTGTGTGTGAAAGCAGTTCAGGGTGCTGTGCTGCCTTCTGGAGTAACAATTCCCTGTCTTTCCAAGCAGAACTCCCCTGCTGCGCTGAAGATGTCTGGCAAAACAGCCACCACGACCAACAACATCGCTCAGGCGCGCCGCACCGTGCAGCAGCTCCGGATAGAAGCCTCCATCGAGCGGATAAAGGTCAGGGCACAGCCTTTGCTCCCTCCTTTTCCGTGTTTTTCCCCCCTGCCAGCTGCAGGATGATGGAATAACGGGGGGGGAGTTGTGTTTGTGCACCCATGGCTCAGCGTTTCCCCCTCTCAGAGCCTGACACCCACAGCTCAGCTCAGCAAATCCAAACAAATCCACGTCTGGTGGCCCAATATCCCACCCAGCCCTGCCCTCTGGCGCTGGGAAGCCGTTCCCTCTTGCCCTGTCACCGCAGGAGAGATGAGGAATTCCTCTGGAATTATTTTGTTTCCAGTTTTCTGTAGGCGCCGGGCGGAGCCTTTGCCTGGTGTCACAACCACCCCCAAAGAGCACCGAGATCCATCCTTCCCTTCATTCCCTGGGGATCAGACCCGCTGGAGAACATTTCCCTCTCCCATCCCTCTGTTCCCTCACAGCTCTCAGGGTTTTGATCCCGTTCCCGTGGAAACCCCGCTTGGTGCTGATTTCCCCTCTCCCGCAGGTGTCCAAGGCCTCGGCAGACCTCATGCTGTACTGCGAGGAGCACGCCAAGAAGGACCCGCTGCTCATGGGGATTCCCGCCTCCGAGAACCCTTTCAAGGACAAGAAAACCTGCATTTTGTTATAGGAGAGGGGCAGCTCCTCCCGCCCAGCCCCTGCCAGCCCAGCCGGGCCGGGCCAAGCACCACCACTCCCCCAGGTACCGCCCGTTCCCTGCGCCTTCCCGAGCTTCCCGAGGCGTTCCTGCTGATCCCTGCCTCTCCCAGGAGCTTTCTGACCCAACCCCTGTCTTTCCCGGCCAAGGGAATGGGGTCCAGGGTCTCTGCACGGGGGGTCCCGGTGGCATTTGCCAACTCCAACAAGACCAAAGTTGCCTGAGCTTCGCCAAGAAAGCGAAGCTGTCGAGACCTGATGGAATCACTGGGGAAACATTTTTTTAAAATTACGGATTTTTTTGGGGAGGAGGGAGGGAGGGAGGGGTTGTGCCTGTGCTGGCAGCACCTGTTTGTGCCCAGGCACAGTTTAAAGTGCATTTTTTAGCAAAAAACTACCTTGAGAAATGATTGTAGCAGCTGCTGGGGAGCTCCGGGGAGCTGTGCCAAAGCCTTCCTCCCGCTGGCCCCTCTTCCCGGGGTTTTAAAGGATCGAGCTGGGAATCAGAGATGCTCTCCCTGCTTCCCAAGAGTTGCAAAATCAGAATTCCCAGCTTGGATTCTGCTGGATTTTCTCCTCGAGTTAAAAACCTGTGTGAGTGTAAAACACACCCTCGAAGAAATGGGAAAAAATGGGAAGCTGGAGGTGCCCTGGCAGAGCTGGAGGAACGCTGCCCTCGCTCCCACTCCCAGCTGAGTTCTGTGCAGGGAGTCAGAACTCCACTCGTTTTTATAACAAAATTCATTTTTAAACGGGAAAAAAATGCCAAATTCTCTCTCCAGCTTGCGGTTATGCATTTATAATTGCAGGGCCTTTCCATCTAGTATATATTTTATAGATATACATATAATAAAAAAGTCTTTCTCTCTGTGTTCGTGTGTAGGTATATAAACTTTAGATATTAACAGCAAATTTTGAAGGGTTTAAAAATAATCCTGACTTCAGCTGGCTGCAAATGTCCTCCTGTGCAGGCAGCTGAAGTTGTGATCTGCCCTAACCCTGAATTTCTGGGGGGATATTTGCAGAATTTATGAATCACTTGTCATTTACGTCACGTATTTGTCATTTCTGTATGAAATTATAGACCCACTTTTGATAGAGATTTAAAAATTCAACTTTATTTAACAAAACCTCCTTGGCAGAGCCCCAAGATCAGCCTGAGAGAGAACCCTGCTGCTCATCCTGTGCTCGTGTGCAGATTATTTTTGCAATCAGAGTATTTTTCTGGTCGAAAAACCCAACCAGGTAGCTCTGCACTAATTCCTTTTCAGTGTTTGTGCCTGTTTATCTGTCACACAGCTGATGAGGGTTAATGAGCTCTGTTAATTACTCAGCAGAGTGGGGCCGGGGGTGCTGAGAGAGGTCCAGCTGTGCCCAGAGGTGGAGAGTGGGGAGGGAAGGACCCTGGTGCTGGTGATTGTTGTTTTCCCAGGGATCTGGGAAAGAATTGGAATTTTTGTTTGGTTTGAGGTCCCTGTTCCCAAATGCAGGTCCCTGGTGTGGCTGCAGGGATGTTTTTTGGGTCTGCCCCTGGTGTGGGATCCTGGGTGTGTCCACAGCTGCCCAAATCTGACAGTGTTTAATCTGCGGATTTTTGGTAAAATCACCATTTTTTAACTACAATGAAATCTGGAGTGGTTGCCTTTGCACTTCAGTTTTTGCCATCAATACCCCCAGGAAAAACAGGGATTGTAAAATTTGGGGGAATTCTCTGCTTGAGAATTTTTTAAAAAAGGAGAAATGAGACCATTGCATCCACAGGTGCTGGGAGGAACCCGTGGTGGATTCCATGGGGCATCACTGGGCTGCCCCCCTTGTCCTTGGCTGGTTTGGGGAGAAAAACGAGAATTTGGGTGCTGGGCTGGGTGACCCCAGGGCCACCCAGTTTGTGGTGTGGGGGGACAGGGCTGGGGGTGACCCTGGGAGGATCCAGAAGGGTTTGGGTTGAGCCTGAGCTTGGAGAAATAACAAATCTGATTATGGAGCTGCTGCAGGGCACAGGGTGGCACTGCCTGCCCTGAGCTCTGGGCTGGACAGGGACAGGGATGGGGACAGGGCTGGGGACTGGGGGTGACCCTGGGAGGATCCGGAGGGGTTTGAGTTGAGCCTGAGCTGGGAGGAATAAATCTGGTGATGCTGCTGCAGGGCACGGGCTGGCACTGCCTGTCCTGAGCTCTCGGCTGGACAGGACTGGGGACAGGGCTGGGGACAGGGGGTGACCCTGGGAGGATCCAGAGGGGTTTGGAGCTTGGAGAAATAAATCTGGTGATGCTGCTGCAGGGCACGGGCTGGCACTGCCTGTCCTGAGCTCTGGGCTGGACAGGGCCAGGGATGGGGACAGGGCCAGGTAGACTCCAGAGACAGGAGTGGGAGAACAGGTCCAGCCTCCCCTCGCGGCCGGGCTGGCACCGATCCTGCCGGGCTGGGGCCAGAGTGACCCCGTGGCGCTGCAGGGAGGGACACGCGGGGTCACCGCTGTCCCGTGGGCTCCGCGGGCAGTGCCAGCAGCAGGAATGTGGGGATTTCCTGCCACACGCAGGAGAAATCCCATCTGTGCCAGGCTGGGCATTGAAGAGCAGCCCCGGGGGGCACCGGGCGAGCCGGGGGTGCGAACAAACCCCGGGGCTTTGCAGGGTCTGTGCAAATTCCCAAATTCCCCCACCGGGCAGCTTTTCCTCCCGCAGGAATCGGATTTCCCACCTGCCACGGAGGAGCTGCACGAGTGTGGAAGCCTCGGCAGCAAAACCCTTTTTAAATTTAATTTTATTTTTTTTTAAGCTCCTGTTGTGGCGGCATTGGAGCAAAAATAAATAAATAACATTCCCAACATTTCCTGCAGCACATGGGCTGCCCCGGCGTTTAATTGCTTGGGAGGGGCCGGGAATAAACCCACACTGGAGCTGCACAACAGGACCTTGCCCACAGCCAGGACAAGGAAGCAGCTGCCCTGCTCAGCCCTTGTGCACTCCCGGAGTAAAGAAATAAAAAAAGAAATAAAACCCCGAGCCAAAGGTTGGATTTTACGCTTTATTTAAAAAAAAAAAAAAAAAAAAAAAAAACCACAAAAGAACACCAAAACCCCAAAAAACACTCGAATTTCAAACAATTATATTAATGGCTTTTGCAGCCAAACTGGGAGAAGATCCGTGGTTGCAGACCAACTGCTTGAGGGCATTTCGGTTCTCAAACCTTCCAAGTATAAATAATTTTTTTTTTTTCATCAATATCAGAAAATAACTTATTATTATTATTATATATCTTAGCATAAAAACGTGAGAATTAACATCCCAAAAATACAACAACATTGCTGGCAGAAAGGCCTCGATTAACCTCGCTCGTTTAAGGTGTTTAAAGCAGGAACTTTTAAGTGGCACTTAAGGACAGAAAGAGTGAGGAAGGGGCGTCCTCGGGCACGTCGGGCTGGGCTCATCCCTCCCTTTTCCTGGGATCCCACGCCGGGCACCGCTCGGCTCCAGTCCCACACGTCGCTCCACTGCAGCCAAACCCCCCGGGACGTCAGTTTGAGCTTTATTATTTTATATATATATAATTTTTGTTGTTGTTGGGTTTATTTTTCTTTCCCCCTGCCCTTCCCCGGAATCCTGGAGCCGGGGCAGGGAGGAGCTCCTTTCCTGAGCAACTGGAGAAGTCTCGCAGCGCGGCGGCGGGGTCACCGCTCGGGGAGGTTGATCACCGGCACCCACTGGTCCAGGTACCGGCTCTCCCGGCAGAAACACATCAGCTGGCTCAGCGCGGGATCCTTCCACTGCGACGCCTGCGGGTTCTGGAAAGGGGACAGCGAAAAGCTCCGGCGCGGCAGCAAAAAAACAACCCCGGCGCGGCAGCAGAGGGGGGAGGAAAGAGAAAAAACAAAAACCCAGCCCGGCAGTGTGAATCATCTTAAATTGCCAGCGAGGCAAACAAACAAGTCAGGCCTGGGAGCATGTGAGGAGTTCAGCTTTGGACTCTGGGGCAGAGGAGGGAAGGGGAAAAAAAATAGGAGAGAGGGAGAGATAAAAGAGAGGGCGGGGAAAGGGGAGAAAAAGGGAAAAATAAAGAGAGAAGGGGAAAAATAAAGAGGGAGGGGAAAAAGAGGAGAACCAGGGAAAGAAAAACAGAACAGCGGGAGAAAGAGGGGAAAAACAAAGGGAAAGGGGGGGGAAAACAAAGGGGAAAGAGGAGGA
>VYZT01009241.1:0-24249 GCA_013400735.1 Pomatostomus ruficeps | reverse complement strand
ATTATAAATACACACTGTGCATGAAATCAGTCCCTGTATTCAATCTTCACAAGAGGAGAGAAAATGAACACAAGAAACAAGTGTTACCAGAAGTAAATAGGCAAACCAGCTTCCATAAACAAAACAAAACCTACCTGACAATTTCATTAAAAACATCTACATTCTAAAGTCTAGCATCCAACTGTTATGTGAATCCAAGCCATGAGAGTGCACACACATTGTCTCAAGCCAGCTGCCCTAAAACACTCAAAAAGCCCCAACTTGATACAGACTGATCCACAGAGCTGCAACTCCCTTCTCAGCAGCATTCAATACCGTCTTCTCCTAGCTCTCACTGCCATACCCAGAGAAAAACAGACTGCTTGTCTGCAGGAACTTAAACTACAGTTCATGTATCTACCATACACCTCAAACTCATTCAGTAAAGATGATAAACTCAGCAATTCAAATCAAACACATAATTAAAAACCCCTCAAGTACTCTAGTTCCACTCAAGAGAAAACTGCAATCAAGTATTCACAGTGTAAGTTTATTTTCAGCTGTGAAATTCTGACACCACTGAATCAACAGTATATTTCTTCAAATAACTTCAACAGAACTGGAATTTCAGGTTGATAATTATGGCACCATACAGCTACTGCACTGGAGGTTAATACTATCAGTTTCAGAACTGTTTTTACTTTTACTATTCCACTTTTAAAATAACCTAATCTTTGCCATAAGGAGAGAAACCACAGCCCTTAAGAAACAGACATTTCAGCAAAAAACCATAACTTTGCTTTATATTGTTTTAAAATTGGACTATAAATTTTCCTTTTAGGAACATTTATTAGGTCAAATTTTTAAATAAAGAAACTGATACCTAGAAGCTCCTCCCTTTAGAAAAAGCTGGAGAAGAGCTCAGACGTAATATATATTCCAATTCAATGTTTCAAGCACAGTAACAGTAAATAGTGTAAAATGCCTCCTCCCCAATCAAAACTGAAATTTGGTGGAGTGCTGTACACACAACTCAGATTTTAAAGTTACCCAAAAGTCTAAATAATATTTCAATAGTACAGAGAGACTGGATCTTTCAATAAGTACAGAGAATAAAATTCTGTTATCTTTAAAATTATTTGTAACTCCAGACTCACTTAGACACAGCAAAAAAATCTTCAGACCAGGTGAATAGGGTAAGTGAAAATGAAACTATTTACACGGTATTTAAAAAGATTCAGTATTATGAGCACTCCTTCACCATGACATATATAAAACATTCCCATCACAGCGCTCAAAAATAAGATCATATCACAAAAACCTATCTGCCGAACATAAAGATGTTGACAGAAGACTCGTAAAACTGATTTCTTTGATGAATGAGTAATTTAAAGAACAATGCAGCAGAATGTATTTCTTAACCTGTTCACACCTTATAAAGGCAGCATCTGGCAAGTGCTCCCTTTCTGGACATTGCTTCCAAAAAACCACACGTGAGCATGCACTTCTAACAGCTTTTCACTAATCACTCTTCAATCTTCGTATTCCAACAGATCCCAAATGTTAGCCCTCATGCAATTTTTAAATTTAATACACTGATAATACAGAGTAATATAATTTTAGATTAGGGTGCACTCATTTTTACAGTGCTGTACTATAAATTGCACTACTGCACACAGCTTATTGCTCGATCCTCTCCCAGTATTTTCTGCAGTGAAAAAACTGACGTGACCTTGACGGGAATTTAACACACTTGGCATGTTAATGTTTCTCATTAATACTACAGTGACAATTTGCAGAAGCAGAAGGATTGCACTAATAATGTCATTCTATGGTAATATGTGACTTGTGCCAAATTTAAAGGTAAGCAGTACAAAAATTCCTTGCTAAAATGAGTAGAAAAAATTAAAACTCAGGATAGGAGACAGAAACATTTGAAAAAAGCATATTTTCTTTCCTCAAGAGGAAAAAAATTTATACACTGGGGTGAGGAGAAGCAGGGAAGCCAAGTAAAAAATTATCTCAAGAAAGTGAACAAGGTATAAAAAGCTCTGTCAGAAGCAGCATACACTGGACACTTGAGATCCACTCTGAGTTGGTTTAGTATATGCATGCAGCTATTCTATGAAGTATTTGGTGCAGCAGACGTAGAAAAGGGGAGGAAGAATTTCCGCACACATAGAACCCCACACTGCTCTGCCCAAGAGATCAAAACCAAGAAATTAAATAAATCTTTTACCCAGATTAAACATGTGAGGCCACACACGCCAAAGGAACCATACTCTGGTTCATTCAACAACACTCAACCAAACTTTTACAGAACCATCAGTGGCTACCACATGGTTTGATACTGCTACAGTGAGGCAGTGTGACAATGGCACAGAGAATGATAAAACATTTAGCTTTGTCAAAATACTAAGATTACAAGCAAAACAGCTTTAGGGATTGTCTGCACTTGTTCTGGATTTTAGTTTTTAACTAGACAGGAGACAGTAACTTTGGTTCACTGACATTTTGTATGTTTTCCATATTCTCATCATTCTCTTGAAAAGGGGGATGGTTTTATAGACAATTTAAATCAATTAAATACTGATAAATGCTCTACACCATGCCTTTTAAATAATGTATATATATTTTATGTCAGGGCATATTAAGACAAAACCAAACATGCTCAAATGAGTAGGCAACAGAAATTTACTCCAAACTGCTGTGGTCCATACTGTTCTTCAATCTCCCCTTCCCATTTCTATAAAGGATACAGTTCTCAAGAGCGTCAAAAGAAAACCTTCATCAGAGCTGGTGAAATCATATTAAAATCCTGTGTATCCTCAGAATTTGTTTCTACTTTGATCTTTTACGTCACATAATAGATGAAACCAAAAGCACTGGTTCCCTCACCCCTAATGAGACCCTTATTACTGTGCATTCCTTAGAAGGAAATATTCTGACCAAATCTAAACAGTTAAAAACAGCTTTACTGAAAAGTTATTTTGCTTTCTAAAGTCAATATGTAGCAGATAAATAAGCATGTGGTTATGATATATGATATGCTTCTAGTACATGAAAGACCAAGTTTCATAAACTTCTCTTTGAACTAACAAAAAAGCAGGTAAAGGATCTGGAACTAAGCCTCCATACTGTGCTTCCCACATCAGCCATCCTAGAGATAAGGGGTTTTTCCTCAGTGTCTATATCCAATTTTTAAAAATGGAAAGTGCCCAAATGACAAAGCCACTACACAATATTACAGTGTATTCTTTTCAATTGCACAAACCGGCTTGTTGCATAAAGTTTTCCTATACTGCACCCATCTCATTCCAGTTCTTAAGACTGTTAAGTAGCTAAAGCAACATTAAATATATTCCACCAGCACCACCTGGTGGGCCCTCAGCTTTATGCTAGAGAACATGCCAGCTAGATTCTAAATACTTTGAGGAACTTTTTAACAGTTAGTAGACCAAGTTGTTTTCTAACTTGGCTTAAATAAGCATTAAATATTTGGTCTGAAAAGACTATTTGATTTTGAAAGCGTTCAGATTTTCAATCTCCTAATTTTTACAGGAAATAGAACCTTTCTTGTAAAGGGTAAAAAAAAAAAAATCTAAGAATATTTACAATTTACTCATTTTTCAATTCAAAGCTATTATATACCCACAAAAAATGTATAAAGATGACATGTAACCAGCCAGTTAACAGTGGTTTAACTAAAACACAATTTTTAAAACTTGCAAGTTTCTTAGGTAGTAAGTTTCCACTGTAAACCTTTTCAAAGCTACATAAAAAACCCTCACGCATGTATAACAAAGATATATCAGGCTAGACATTTGTGGGTTTAAAGATGAATGCACCTTCCTGACATTTTCATGAACCTCACCAACATTTCAGACTCTTATATTACATTGAGGTCATTTCCCCACAATCAAATGCAACACTGGATTAATAACCTACACAAAAAAAAAGGCAACTTTATCCATGTTTACATAACTTGCTGTTCTTACAACCCCCAAATCTCCGATTTACAACTTCAATCTTTTAAAATAACATTTTAAGAAACAATATCAGTACAAAGAAGAGTCTGGTGTTTATTGTTTGGAAGAAAATCATGGTCATGCTAGAAGCAAAGGCTATGTCAACCTCAAAATGGGCCAAGATTTTCATATTTGGCCATAAAATGATGATCTGCCAGAAGAACTCCCTTCACAATCATAATTTAGTAATTGTGGTTAATTCCTCTAACCCAACTTTTTACGTATTAAGTGATAAATATATCATTCATAAACTTGTGGCTATAAAAGGCAGAGGCTCCCACAAAGTATGACAGTAAAAAAAGAATCAAAGGTTTATTCAGTGTTATTTACTAAAATAATTGGCCTATGAATTACCCAGGACAGGAAAATAGAATGAAATTATGAAATATTCTCTAGAAAAGAACACTGCATTTAGATGCTGAGTTGGAATGTATCAAGCTTTAATTATGTTGACAGATGTTATGATTAAAAACAAACTAAGAAGGGGCAGAGAAGACTTAATTAAGCACATACTCAAAAGAAGATTGGGCTACTTCATGAATGAGAAATCCATTGGGCCTTACTGAAAACACAGAAGTCACAAGTGGTTCCAGAAAAGCCTAACACCCCAAAGGGTTGAGAGTTATACCACAGAAATGGGATGCCTGCATCTGTTGCTATATGCCTCCCTACACACCCATTTCTGAGGAGTAACGAGAACCACCCAGGGGAGGCTGAAAAAACTCTTCACAGGGAACAGCAAGAACCTGCTCATTTGCATTTTGACTGGTGTTGCTCTTTCTTCTCCCATCAAGCAGGACATTGCCCAGGGCAGAAGCAACTTGCCTAGACCCTTCAACTCCTCACCTTTACCAAAGGCAGAGTAACCTGTCCCTTCTAGCAACTTGTGTTTGGGCACATGAATACTCCAGCACCTTCTCTGTGCTGGGCACGGCTCCCTCTGCTGTGGTGCTGACTGTGGCCAGCTGGACCCTGCAACACAGCACAGGCTGGGCTGTGACTTGTGCAGCCACATGCACTTCGCCACAGGAACAGCAGGACTGACAGAGCCTGGCTCTGACAGAGCTACACCATTGCTCTTTTCATATGACGAACATAAGTCATGGAAATGCAAGACTAAAAGGTCCTGGTAAATAATGAATAATGCATTCAAAGAATAAAAAGGCCACAGATTTTTAAAAGCCTCTTCATTCTGATAGATAAGATTCATAATCTGGTGTTTCCCCATCACCAATAAAGTAGTGGTATAGCAAAGGAAAATGTTAAAATCACGAAAATGGATTATACTAAAGAGCAATCACTATTCAATAGAATCAAAGCAAAAAGCATACAACTCATCTGTGTTTTTCTAAATAATATAAAGAATTAGCTTTAAATTTTAACAATATATAGAACCTGGGAGATATTTTCATCGTAAAGCGTATTTAAAACTGAAATCCACAGTTAGATAGGAAAGGAATTTTCATCAAATTTCCATTCCTTCACTCAAAACTTTTAGTCACTACATGTCATAAAAGTTTTGCTCATATGATACTTCATCTTTCAAAATCAGTTAAGTTAGACAAAAGCTGTTATAGTCATCTTCAGCAAAAGTATTATGAAAAAGTTTATAGAGACTCACAGTTGCAGCTATTCAGTTAGATGCAGGAGGGACACCATAAGTCTTTAAGTACAGTTCCTCCTGCCTCAGAGCTCCCAAGAATACAAGAAGTTACCCCCACAAAGAGTCTTCAGAGAGCACACCAAATGATGAGCAGTGATACAGACCCCACATGGTTGCTCAGCTGCCTTCTGTAAGTTTTCAAAGACAATATTAGGTGAAATTCTGCTTACAACTCGCATTTTGAAGTCAGAACAAAAAAAAAAGTCAGCGTTTCTAGCCATGTATAAATGAGTTTGTTATGTATTTTACAAAGTTTACTAGAAATTATGCCATGCAAAGAAAGGAGTTTGCTCTTGACTAACTCAATGTACTTTGTAAAGTAAAAATTACTACATAATTTCATACCAGGGACTCTGTTTTGCAGCAGATTACAACACAGAATAACATCACCTCTTTCAGTTACAAACCCTACTTTTGAAACAGCTTGCTGACCCCACAGCAGGGACAATAAATAAGCACCTTATCAAGCAGCTGCTGAAATGACAGAAGTTCAAGGCAATCATCCTTTCATTAGGGATTATTTCTCTCCTGTTCAGCCACAAATGATACTTAGCACCAGTTAAGCTGACGGCTTTCCTGGTAGACAGTATAGATCTTTAGAACCTACTTGAGAGAAAAGAATTAGGCCTGTTTCAATCCATCTTCAACAAAATACTCTAATCAGTTTTGGTATTGTTGCTTCAGATCATTAAAAATGACTTACCTTACAATAACACTTAGTCTTACAATGATACTCTGTTTTCTACTTTTTCCAGTATGCTTATGCAAAGCAAAACTTCCCTACAGAATCGAAGTACGCTCTTTCAGATCAAGAAAAACATGCAAAATTTAATGGTTTGAAATACCAAATTACAGTCTTTCAAGAACAGATAAAATGCAAGACTTCCTCGATGTCTGTTTACAAGAAATTTAAAGGAATATAAGAAATGAAAGGCAGTTTAATTAAAAAGACCAGCATCCAAATCACAGAAGAAGTGTATGAAAAAGACTAAAAGGTTAGTATGTTAAAAAATTTAGTTATTGAAATAGCTGTCTTCAAATATTATCGACTCCCTGAAAACTGGAAATACTGGAGCTAAAAAGCCCAGCATTTTTGTCTTTTACTGCTTTGAAGTCTATAAGAAGGCTGTATGTTGATTTTCATTCTAAAAGCTCACCGCCTGCAAACAAATTTAATAAAAGGATATTTCAAACTTAAGGACAATTATGTTCTGAGTCAGGCAACCTGACTGCCTATCTGCTAGCATAAAACAGCTTTCAAGAATACAGGGGAAGCACTTGGGGCATAGTATTAAAAAGCTTCTCCTTTTAGAAATGCTATTACTTTGTAAAATGCAGCCCAGTTCTATTTACAGATTTGGATGAATGCAGAATCCCTCAAAAAATGTTACTGATTACAGAATTAGAAGAGCTCAAAATTCTCTGATTTCAATTCTTCAACTACCATCATTCCTCCCCAAACTGACGTGACATTTCCTGCCAATAAAATAGCAAGACAATTGCTACTTGCAGAAGAATGAAAGAGGTTTGAGAATTATTGCAAACATAACAATGAGTTCCCACGCTTTAATTTCTTTTGTATTAGATAAAACTCCCAATGAACTCCCAAATCAAGAACTAGTTACCATACTAAACTAATAAAACTAACTGTATAGCTCCAGTCTGGAATCCTTTATTCAGCTTTGTATGAACCATGCCCTCAGCACATCCCTGCAAAGGGAAAAATGATCAGATATCTGTCTTCATCTTGTCTGAAAACGCTGACATTTTTCAGTAAGAAAAGGGTCCAAATGGCAGGTGTCAAAGAGCTTTAGCTTCACACGTGGTGCTAGGAGGCAGAAAAAACAACAGTAGCGTGTGGCCATGTCAGAGCTGCACAGAAGCTGCTGTACAAGCGCATATCTGAAAAGAGCAAACCTCAGAGCCTGTTAAATCAATCTAGTGCCAGATGCTGTTATCAGAACAAAACTGGTGCTGTGGATTCATCCCCAGAAGAAATACATGTCCCATGTCTGCAGTGAAAAGTGAAAGACCTAGGGTGGCATGTCTCAAGACTGAAGGTGACAGTCACCTGTGACTGCCCCCACCACTTTCATTGACAGTTTCAGGAAACAAGTGCTGTCATTGCTTATAAAGCAGCTGGAGTTGAAGCCCCTTTCTGCTCTTGCACAGAGCTCTAAAATCTGAGCTTCAGGTCCAAAGTCTACTTCCAAGTTAACCATCCAACTAAAAGGCAGTCAAGTAATTTATTTTTACTTTAAACACTGCAGTACAGTAGGAACTTCAGAGAAAATCTAACTACTGCTCGTCTCCTTGCTGCAGCAATGCCAAGGAGAGAAATTGTGACAATATGGATAATGTTGTAGAATCAATATTACCTTAGTGCAAGGGGACAAGTTTAACTCAAAAGAAGCATATTTTATGGGCTTACTATGTGATGGCATTAAAGTAATTTTAAGCGGTATAAATGAAAAATGGTTGTACTCAAATATGTTCAGAAGATACCTATCAATAATCAATTACCATTAGAAGAAAGGAAAGAGTAAAAAAGGCTTCAGGACTGACATAGGAAATGAAAGCCCTAGAGTCCACTTATAAAATATAATAGGCATGGAAATGGGTATGCTCTTTATGAATACACTTTGTAATTTCAAGACCAATCGTGCCAACCTTCACGCAGTTTTACACAACTAAATTATCCCAGTGAACTCAGGGGAACAAACTGTACATACAGCATCAAAAAAATACAGCCAAACACTGCCAGGATTTACCTAACCTCTTTTTACCCAGGAGGGAATCACAGGAAGACAAAGAAACACAACTGATTTTGGCAGTCAGGCTTCAAAAAGAAGAGAAACACTAGGTGATGTTAAACACTCCCATTTCATACATTTATAGACAATTTTGAAATGAAATCACCTAGACGCACATTAAAAACATGGCACAATCCAAAAAGATGATGATGCTCCCCAAAAAGCCCATTAAGTCTTCCCCACGGAAGGGCTTGATAAGCAGCCATTTTTAGTCCCTGTCCCTCACAGTTCTCCAGCGTGTGGTGAAGACTACAAGCTTGACTCAGCGCCATGAAACACGGCAGACCAAAGCAATCTGCATGTTCCAGAGCAGAAGGCTGTCACCAATCCTGTCCTGCCAGCAGCTTCTTCTCAGCTCAGCCAAGCAGAAATCCCTGCAGTGATAGCACATGGCAAAAGCTGGTGTTTCACCCAGTCCATTTCCAGCCATGTGGGATCTTACAAGAGGTAAGATCTATCCTGTCTGGTTTTAGAAACAGCAGAGGCAAAGGGCAAAACTCTAGAACCTAGTAGTTCATGTTCATGCATAGTAACTCACGCTGAAGCATTATCAAATACCAAGGTTGTGGAAACAAACAAGACTTTTTAAAAACAAGACTCCTGCCTATAAAGAAATACCTAGACCTTGCTAGTACCACCTGAATTTGACATTGTCACTGACAATTTATAAAATAGGGGGAAAAATTCATGTCTTACTAAAGCCTATTTAATTTTTAAACCAAAACATTTCCCTATCGCATGCACTGTCATACCCACACCACCCTTCTGCGGGACACAGGACATTCAAAGAAACAAATGATTCATTAAGGAGAGTCCATCAGGTGCTTGAGTGAATACAGATCTCTCAACCAATTTATTTGTCAGTGAACTTCACAGAGCATTCAGATTTAATCAAATAACATTCCATTAAGAAGCGTCACATGCGAACAGTGAGTCTGAAATTACCTAGAAAGGCTACAAGAACATGCCATTCCGGTGCTATAATGGCTCCTGGGAATCATTTTTATCTGTTGGAATGAGCAACAGAGACGCAGCAACTGCTGTGCCTAAAATGCAGTTAGTTAATCCAGACCAAAGGCTGGAGCTTAGAGTCACATTAACTCTCATGGAGACTTTGTCCCCAGAGTGAAGCATAACTGGACAAGACCAGAGCATATGGAGGAAAACGCCTCTTGGAGAACAGCACCTCCAGCAACTGTCATTTCCTTTAATGCTCACTCTGGGCAGTTGGGAGGCAGCCTGGCCAGTGCTGCCGAGCTGCCTCCACAGCCCCGATTCATGCAAAATTCTGACCTGTAGCTTTGGCCAGAGACAGGCTTTATTCTGTTTCTCCTCTGTGCTTTCATACCACTGACCTTAGTACTCAATGTCTCCTTACTAGCCCAAGCCTCTCCTCAGCACAGGTCCAGGAGGGAAAGCTGGAGTCAGCTATACCCCTTCTATCAGGGTTGAGCAATGCAATGTAGAAAGACTCTGCAAACAGGGAAGGAATCACAGATCCTCTGCTGCTGCTCCTCCTCTCTGCTCTCTCCCCATCACTCTTCACAGCTGCATCTAAAGACTTCATATTAAATATCTTTAACCTACAGACACTTCTTGGCACAGCTTACTGAACTCTGAAGTACCCAGGTTTTCCACATAGAGAAACTCAAAGTAAATTAAGAATTCTGGAATCAGAATAAATGCTGGCAGGAAAAATTCTTTGAGGTATTAAATACTAAGAAAAAGCATGATCACATCTTTCTAGCTATGTCATTTCTTCTTAGTTTACTTTGATTTGGAATTCACCTAAAAAATAAGCTGTCTCTTTTGGTTTACAGAAGATACATTCACTTACTGTGTTTATTCTCCAGCTCAACACACTCAAGACAAATGTTACATAAAGTAAAAGTGCTTCCTGCAGACCCCATCAAAATTATATGCTTCTATCTTTCAAAAATAACTTCTGAAAATTTAATCATGACAGTGTACATATGATTTTTAAGGTGCTCATTTGCTGGGGGTGTTTTTTGTTTCTTTTTTTTTTTAATACAGGAAAATACCGTTTTCTTTGATATTTTGCTGTGATCTAGTTTATAACCATTCCAAGGTGACACTTATCAAGAAGTGTTCCATTCTGTCCATTAAGGAAAATATTTTTCTTCATTGGAAAAAAGGTTGTAAAACGGAGGAACTAGTTTAGTGTTTCCAGCAAAATCTATTAATCCCCTATGAAGGAACAGTAGCATTACAGTAGAAAAAGGATTATAGCAACAAACAGGACCAAAAAAATCAAACAAGAAAGTTAAGAAAAAGAGTAGGTTACCCATTCTTCATAAAAAGGTAACATTTTTAATGTGAAACTACAAAAACCCAAAAAATAGCAGCTGAAGCTTACTTTACCTCAACAAGCACTTTTAATAGTTCAGTTACTTCTCTCAGATTTAAAGGTAGGAAGATGTACTCAAATGTCTGTAGAGCAACATAAGTAGATTGAGTGCCTTGTCATTAAATTACCCATTTTTCTCCTTTTAGGCCTCTAGGGTTCTTACATGACTTCTCTGGTCTCCTCATTGTCATAGTTTTAAATATTATTATTTTACTTCTATCATGTGCAATCACTGGGCATCTACAGTAAGAGATCTGAATAAAATATCTCTAAATGAAAGCAAGCTAAACATTAGGTATATTATATTTGATCCTTTAACAATTTACAACAGTGGATACCCTCCCATTCATTTTGTATTACAAAGGGAAGTATGTATCAACCCCAGTGAAAAAAAAAACATACCACAAATAAATGTAATGACCAAATCCCCACAAACTTGAAATGGATTAATGAATTGCATGTTTTTACAGACAACAAACCCCTTTCATAACATTGTAGCCAAAAGGAGGAAAAAACCTGACAAAAATATGTATTTGGAATTAGTGAAATAAAAGTTCTGTTAGGTAGCGCTATATTTGTTTTCCCCCTTCTCATAACAGGGAATAATTTGTTCCCTTACGTTGTGACATATCCACACAGGAGACTTTCCATGAGTAATATCACTAGAACTGGCATAAACATATGCTGAAGACCACTTCATTTAAATTACATTTTTCATTCTGTTACAAACACTTTAAAAAAAAACAACCTTCTGGACAGAATTTCTCATGCTTCATTTCTAACCAATTACTTTTACACTTAAGAAGAAAATCCCAACTATAGTCCTTTTGTTTTATCAGTTATCCAAATATTCAAGCATAGGATCGAAATTGCTTTCTAGTTTTTTAAGAGATCTTTACACCTCCTAAATCACAAAAATGCAGCTTACTTTATGTCCTGCTTTTTAGACCACGATTTTCAAAATGATTCTCCAGACATAGATATGCTACATAGTACTTAAATAAACAACTACAATTCTAGCAATAAAATTGCTTGCAATAGTGTGCAGGCTCATTAACACATTTATACATCTAATTACTTGTGAGCCCAACAACATACATTTTGCAGAAAAACATCTTGAAACATGCTTGTTTTTTTTAACCATATTACCCCTCTTAATCATCCCCACCCTACTTTATAATGGAAAAGTCTCTTATAAACATTTGAGAAGCTTACAATCAGTTACATGATTTTAAACAAAGGCACTAACAAAACTAAAACGGGCAACTCATCCTTTTCAAATATAACTCTCTTGTTTTCTCTAGCAGATGTCAAAGTTTGACCAGGAAATTCATGCTTAGTTTTTTAACCCTGTCATGGGGGCAATGAGCACCTATCCTACTCCTACTTCTCCGGATTGGTCATTATTCTTATGTGTGGATCCTGCAAGACAAGCCACCCATGAAGAGTGAGGGTCTTGGAATGATTCTTTCAGCTTTTGGAAACTGCTGAATGACCAGGAATCACAATGGTTGAAAAACACCTATGGAGATTGACTGGTCCAACACTCTCACTCAAAGCAGGGAGAACCACAGCAAGTTGCTCAGGGCTGTGTTCGGTCAGGTTTCAAATATTTCCATGAACAGAGACTCTAAAACCTACTACATATTAACAGGAACATTTGAATCCGCTGTAGCTAAGACTTGATGTTTTGATAGTATTAACCTGAGGTTCAAACTTGTTTTTTAATGGCAGTTTAAAAATTTAGCACCATATATACACTTCAGAAAAGCACATATTTCCCCTAGAACAGTAGGGCATAAATAAATGGAGATTTTAAAAGTCAAAACTCTGTTTTCAAGAATAATGCTGCACTGAGAATTCACTAAACAATCCCAGCTTCTTCAAATGCTGTAAGCAAAAAGAAAACATGAAATTGTTCGAAAATTAAATTAATGTAATATTGTGCCCTGCTGAATCCTGCAGGAACAGAGCAGGCCCACTTAATTTCCAATATCTGATGTTAAACTATTAAGACTACTCTTGCAGCTGATAATTAGCAGCTGTTACTTTAAGAAAAATAACAACAAAACAACAATTTGGAGATCAGGGCTATGGAAGAAACAGCACAATATTAAAACAATAATTGTCCAGATGAGAACCAGAGGTTATGTGAGAGAGACTCCACGGCAGCACAGCAGTGCAGGGCCTGGAGGCGCTCTGGCTGATGCAGATGCCTCCTGCAGGGAGTTATGGAAAACATATGCCAGGGTGGGATATGCAGCACCCTTTAATACGGCAGAGCATCTCCTGCCCCCAGGCACCTGCTCCGTTCTGCTGGCTACTGTAGGAGGTGGCAGAGCCAAGCCTTGTCCTCAGCCTGCCTTGGAAGCCTGCTGCCAGTGCACACACGGCCCTGAGCTGGAGCCGCACGAGGCTCACGTTCCACACTGACATCACCATGACATGGGCACGGGACCAGGCTGGGGCTTGGACTGGGTAGCATGACGTGAGGCTGACAGATTTCCTACATCCACTGCAGAGATGGGGTAACAAGCTCCTCCTCCACCAAAAGAACCAGGCACAAACACTAAATAGTCCCCTTTTCCCCCTCAAGGACAGATAGGCTTCCAAGTTTAAGCATAAACAAAACTTCAGCTAAATTCAAATCCATATTATATTAAGGAACTATTGGTGTAGATTTTAATATTAAGGGTGGAATTGCTACTATCCTTTTTTTTCGTCCGTCCCTAATTTATGAATTTGCACAAAGGAGAATTTCATCCTAAAATGCCATGTAATTATTTCTAAACTACATATTTGAAAATTGCTTTATAAAATTAGCCACAGATGGGTATGTTCAGAATTCTGTCAAGACGCTGAAATATTTTCTTAAAAAATATAAATAATGCTTTAAGATTACTAATACCACAAATGGGCACGCCCTGGATTTGCGTTTAATTAAACTCTTAGAATGTGCAAACACATTTCACAAGCTCCAAGACTTGACTTCCTCTGAAGTTCATAAAGGCTCACAACATCACCATCATCACATGGAAGATGTGATTTATGCAATCTAATTATATTAACTGTGGCATGGTAAAGAAGAAACCCCAAACTTGTAGTCGGTCATTAAATCCAACAGAAACTAAGGTACAAATACTTTATAAATAAGGAATAGACATGGACTCAAACCATACATACTCCATTAAAATTCTGACAAGACCTGTTGTAATCACTAAGACTTCAACCTGTATTGAATGCTAGAACTGGTATTTCAGATGATCCAAAGACAATTTACATCAAGCAAGCATCTCGCTCAAAGTTTACTGTATTAATTATGAATTTTACTTCATCACAACCTAATAAGAACCACAGACTAGCTTGGTTTCATAATGCTAATATTTAGTTGAACAGAAAAAAATTTTGCATTTTATGCATTTCATACTAAATACAATATGTTGACAGAAATCAACATTTTATCTGTATCTTTACTTTACAAAAACTTGGAAGAAATTTCCTACAGACCATAAAACTGAATAGAATCTGCTTTGAATTAGGTGCCACCACTTTTTTTTCTTCTCACATAGCACCAGAACAACCCCAGGCTCAAAATCTTGTCTCAATCAGAAAACATTTTTCCTGTTAGTGTAAGAAGTCCAATAACCTACAATCTACTGTAACTGCTTTACCAAAGAGAAGCCAATTGTAGCAGCCGTCTGTGTGCCGACCTCCACAGCCAGTAAGAGGAAAAATCATTTCCTATAGCTTGATCTGCTAATAGTGAGCTCAGGCTTTCCTGCAAGTGGTCTTCTCCACAAAGGCCATAAGATCATCAGCCAGCTCCCCCAAGGAGAAAACTACAACCATGGCAGCACCAAGTGCCTGTGGACACTCAGGTACAAGCCAGCAAGATAGTGGCAAAGCCATTTCCCTACAGGAGCAGGGGTTAACAATAGTTATAGTCAATAGGAGACCCTTAAGCATTCTTTTAAAAGGAATTAAGCATTCCTTTAGAAGTCTTTTTACTTGCTCTTGTTAGCTAGAAAAACAGGATATGTTAAAAAGATACTATACCATGATACCAAAATTATTTTAAAACATTCAAATTGACAATGTCTCTTTCTATTTACTCTTATAGCAGAAGATTAGAGTTAATATTTCTTTTAGCAGAGAGATAATCACTGAGAACCAACACAGGAATATCCAGTTTGATTTACTTAAAAATTACAAACTTCTAGAAAATAACTTTAATTTAAAAAAAAAAAAAAAGAAACTTGGAGCTGTGATTTTATACTATGAGGAAAAATCGACCAGGAACAAGCAATAAATGCATCACAAATTTTACTGAAAGCTCACTTACAAAGTATATTTACAGTACAACATCATAATGGTGACAAGAGAATCACCCATGGAGGATGCATGTTTCCCTGAAACATTTTACATCAAATTCAAATGTCAAAATGTATTCTATCTAAATGTTAGTTCTAGTTCAACCCAATAAAAGAACTGAACAGGCAGTAGGCATGTTGCCTTGGCTGCCAAAGAAGTTTTAGAAAATAGGAAAGTTAATTAGGTTTGAGAGAAGTTTTATGTGAAAAGCCAATTTATTATAAGCAATAACTAAAACTGCTTATAGACAGACATTTTCGTCCCTAACTCCAGGCTTTTTATTTAGAAACATCCACAGACAACTGAGCTGTTTGAATAGTATTTGCTGCTACATAAAAAAAGGTGATTTAATTAGAAACTGATATTACTTTCAATTGCAAACAGGATTAAAGGAAAAATGTTATTTCTACGTGAGCAACAAATTTACTTCCAGGAGCATTAGGAAAGGAAAATACCTAAACATGCAGAACTGCTAGATGGACATGATTACGTTTACAACCATGCATGGATTCACCCCAGCAACACCAATCTGCCCCCAGAACCAGAAAGGAATAAGAAAGCCAACATCACTCTCTCCTCTCTGCCCTCTCCCCTGCACTTGCCCCCTGTTGCTGCAGGAGGGGTGGGTACTGAAAAAGGTGCTTCATACAGCTCGTATATTCTGATGTTTCCTTTCAGGAACACTTTCTCACCTCCATATCACTCACCATGACAAATGGTCATTTCTCCTTCTCTCCACTTACTCATCATTGACAAAACTGCTGGGATTCATTTAGAGAAAGGAATTATCCTCAATAGGTACCTTCAGTTACAACCGCATGACACCGCAGTCATCTAAGTCTAATCCCTTTTCAAGCTGAAATAACCTATTCAGAGTCCCTTTGAGACACACAGCATGTCTATATTCTCTGCCTCTCATGCCCTGAAAAAAGCAGAAGCGTGCTGAAGTATCTCCTGTTGCTGTAGCTTCTTTCTATGTCAGTCATGGAGCTCTTAAGACTGCTATGCACTTTTTTGATAAGAAAAGTTAAATGAGTCCAGGCAAGCATAACCCCCAGTTTCAACATCACACAGAATTACTCCAAGGGAAGGTGCAACATGGGCAGCACTCATTCCTGCACTACCAACAGCCTCGAAGAGCCGATAGCCTGAAATCAGGAAGAGAAATTATAACTTCAAGTAACTGCAGAGGGAAAGAGTTCTTGCTTTACTGACAGACACATTGCATTTGCTTTTCAGTCCTGGAAGATTCTCGGGCTATCAGACAACTAGAGGTCATAAACGTTTAATTTTCAAATCTCCCCAAAATCCAAGCCATTTTGTCTTTTTGGGGTTTAAATCGAAATTTGTACCAGTTGCTCTCCTGGTACTGGGGGAACTTGTTAGCAGCAGTACAGGGGGCAATTTCCTGAGATCTACTACTAAAAAAAAAACCTGAAAATATTTTGGGAGAGATTTCTATCTAAACTTAGGATCTGCCCACAAACTTTCATTTTTACCAGATCTCAATAGTATACTTCAAAGACTAAAGAAACTTTTCCCTACTAATGAGAGCATTTATGACTTAGGATGAAAATTTCATCCCAAAGGTACCTCTCTGACAGTTAGAAGACACTGAAATTAAGATATCTAATGTTTGGCAGCTGAACGTAATCTAAGTGCCTATCCTAAGCTTCTGCTATCAACATCAACAATAATAGCACAGTAAGTTTAAATAAGTAAGTAAATCCATATATCACATCTCACAACAATACAGGAAGCCCAGTAAGAGCTGAAATGCAGAACAGCAAATGTGGTTTTACAAATGAATAGGTATGAAGTCTGGCAGAATCTCAGCTTAAGTGAAAACATATTACTGGCAAACTCACACAAATGGAAAAATGCTTACTTCTCCATTAGGTTCTTAAAGAATGTCTACTTGAAGACAAAACACTATCCAAATATACAACCAGCTCTGACTGTGCAATAACACTCAGTCTTAGTACATTACAAATTATCTTGCATTTATATCATTTTAATCTGGATGCTCTCACTAATAATCACACTATATTTGGATGCTTCCATTTAAATTAACTCCTGACAGGATTTCACAAATAATTTTTGTTGGAGCTTCTTTGCATAGTAAGGAGACTAAATGAAATCACTCAATCTTTACTAGTGAAAATTTACCAATTGCCACAGGTATTTTATGACACAGTCACATAAAACACACAAACATGCGTTCTGATGTCTCTTACGTATAAGAAGGATAATACAGTAATATCCCAAATGCTACAAGCATCACTTATTTTAGAAAGACTATATTGGCACAAAACATAAATTAATGTTTTAATAATTTTAATTTACATTCACTTCCAGTATCAGAGATTTTGTTGTTAGCATGACAATGCCACACTAGTATGAAGCAAAGCTATTTCATCTAGGCAATGGGTGAAGATCAGCAGCTTAAAATGCACCCATGGGTAACAAGAACCAAGTTTCAAGTTTCCATAATTAAATTTCCACAATTAAAGTTCTGCAAATACAAATGAGAAGAGGGGGTTTCACGTGTTTAAAATACTTTCTACTTTCTGTTATTTTCAGGCCTAAACTCCATGATTTTCAACCTGTGGCTCACAGGCTTCCTTCCAAGAGGTTTAAAAAAGGACATGGAAGAATCCAGCCCACTGCAAGTAGGCTTACAGTCTGAGGAGTGATTTTTTTACACTGCCATCAGTAAACTTCAACGATCTGCAAATCAAAAATACATCAAAACCCCACCATTATTTAGCTCAGTCACTTTCCCTCAATCTGTTCTATCAGGTAACATCCAAATTTGACTACATTCCATTTCCACAACAGGAAAAACTGAGGTTGACCACACATGTTACTTCAAAGAGAAAAAAAGCCACCTGAAACTATAGAGCCACACATGCTCATTTTAGAACCTCTTAAATGCTGCTGCAGCAGCTTACCTGAAAGCCTAAACTTTTCTGGTTTGTTTGAAATCAGTATCAATACCAAGTGCAGAACATTTAAGGCTTGGATTATTAATCCTTCACTCATTTTCTTCATGTGGGACCTCACACTAATGGATCAATTCTAACCTTCCATGCCTTTTGATGAATAGACAGCATTTTAAAACATACTTTGGAGATATATGAAATAAGAGTATTTAGCTCACTTCAGTTTAGAAAAATTAATAAACATAATATTGGAAAAAACCTCATAGGTGCAGCTGTTAGGAGTCTTCTC
The DNA here is from genome assembly GCA_013400735.1 of Pomatostomus ruficeps. Classification (NCBI taxonomy): domain Eukaryota; kingdom Metazoa; phylum Chordata; class Aves; order Passeriformes; family Timaliidae; genus Pomatostomus; species Pomatostomus ruficeps. The sequence goes on along the minus strand of VYZT01009241.1, from coordinate 5,793 downwards.
CAATGCTCACTCTGAGAAGCAGTATTATGTCATTAGGTCACATTTTTCAGCTGAAGTCCAAATCTCAAGTTTAAGCTTGGACTGAGCACCATCCATTCATGCTCACAAATGACCCAGGAAAAGGAGTGGGAAATTTTTCTTGACATAACCTGCTGCACTGAAAAGACCAGGAATGCACAGCTCAGATGAGGTCAAAGCTGTACAAAGTTCCCACTGACTGTACTTCAGCATGTCTGTCTAGCAAAGCACCTTCAAAGTGCCATGTCCCTTATCCCTGACTGCACTCTCATTCTTTCTGCACTGCTTTCTCAAGCTTCTTGCATTCCTTGAGCCATCCCTTGACGTGGCAACCACTCAGACACCTCTTAAAGGGCTCCTTGCCTCTCCTGCCAAGAAGCACAAGATGGCACACAGTGCTGAGACCTGCACACAGCATTTCAAAATGACTTAAAAGTTCCATCCTTTGGTATCCCTACTGATACTCCAAACATGGTAAGAGCATGTCAACAGCCAGCGCAATGAAGAGTGGTTTGGTAACTCTTAAGAGAAAAAAGGATGTTGAACCAAATAAACACAGCAAATATGGGAGAAGTGGGCATTTTATACTATAGTCTTGTGTTATGTTTGTTCTGCTAAATAAGAGCTCTCTGGAAATCTTTCTATGATATTAAACTGGTAAGGACATTGGTGTTGACCAAAAAGTACAGAAAAATGTCAAAAGTTGTAATCACATTAAATAATAACCTAAATCACTTCAGTCTGAAATAAAAAGCTTCATTTTGGCTTGTTAAGATAGCCTGCCTCCTAAAAAATATCAAAAAAAGAAACTGACTAGTTTTTTTTCACAGAATAAATGGAGTTGGAAGGCACTCACAAGGAACATCAAGTCTAACTCCCGGCTCTGCACAGAACCATCCCCAAGTGCCTGAGAGCATTGTCCAAATGCTCTTGAACTCTGTCAGGCTTGGTACTGTGACCACTTCCCTGAGGAGCCTGTTCTGGTGCCTAAACACCCTCTGGGTGAGGAACCTTTTCCAAATAGCCAACCCAAGCCTCCCAACACAGCTTTGTGCCATTTCCTCGAGTCCTGTCACTGGTCATGAAAGTGAAGAGATCAGTGTCTGCCCCTCCTCTTACCCTCATGAGGAAGCTGTAATTGCAATGAGATCTCCCCTCAGTCTCCTCCAGGCTGAACAGCCCAAGTGACCTCAGCTGTTCCTCACAGAGCTTCCCCTCAAGGCCCTTCACCATCTTTGTTGCTCTCCTTGGTTTGACTGGAGCAATCTAGGAAATTTCAGATGTAGCCATCTTGTTTAAATTTATTAAAACATTTTTATTTCTGGGCTTTGGAAATAGTCTTGAACAAGAGACTTTAGGCCAGAGGAATTTGTTATCACAGAAAGCCCTTAAGAGAGGAGATTGCATTGTAAACACTGACCAGCACACAATGTGAAGTGCTAATAATTTTCAAGACTTCTACTAATGATGTCAAACACACTCAAAAAATAAAATCCCCTACTCACAATATAGTTTTACTAGTCCTGTGCTATACATTTAAATTAAGACTAAATCTGATTTTGTCTTAATTGAGTTTTAGGAAAACTCCTAGACTTACTCTACAAACATACTGCATACAATACAAACCTGCCAAAACTGCCCACAGGGGACATGATGGGTACACTCTGTGCAGAAATGGTAGCTCTTGCTCACTGCATCTTCTTTCTCTGGTGTTTCTCAATAACCTTTTACCTTTCCAACAAGTTCTTGTTTTGTGTTGGCAAATATTTTGCACTATTCATATTTTCCCTATTCACCTGACTTCTACTGTACTGCAATAATAGATGAATTCTAGTTGATTATTGTAAAAAAGATGTTTCATTAATCTGAAAATAACAAAGATGTACAAGCAAACAGCCTGTGTACAAATTACTGCTCAGTGTGGCATATAAAATTGAAAAGAGAAAAGATATTTTGCAATCCTGAATATAATAAATGGCTTCTCTGTGAGAAAATAAAGGAGGGAAAGAACTATCATGTTCAATTTCTCACTGTGATTATCTGATTTGCATGAGTGTATTTGAGATCAGTACATTTCTAACTGAAGAGAAGGTATTACTGCCATTGAACACATTGTCACACATTTAATGGCTTTTCATCCTAAAATCTTCCCTTTCTTCTATTTGTTTAGTATCCCTAAACGGTCTAAAGAGATTTATATCTTGAGAATGCATAACTTTTAAAAACTCTTGGAAAGAGAAAACACAGAAGGGAAGTTGCACAATAACCTGCCTCTCTGCCTGAAGACTGTTTTACGACAGATTCCCCTGGACACAAGTCTAATGACATGTTGCAGTGTTCTGAAAAAATGGACTTTTTCCTGAAGATTTAGATTTCTTTCACTAGTTATATTTGCTTCCTGACCCCCTGCCTTCACATTGCTGAAATCTAGACTCCATATGCATCTTACTCTTTTTCTGAACTTAAAGGAATGCATAATGTCTTTAACTTCATTGAAATACTTCTAATTAGTTCTTTTCTCATCCTGAAAATGATGAATTATTTCTCTGAAATATCAAAGACAGCTCCATAATTGTCAAGTGTATCACTTACACAGTTTGTGTCAAAAAGTTTTAAATTCATGCTATGCCAGTCAGAAGTTACCATCTCCTGTTTCACCTGCCCCACCACAACTTCACTGCTTATCCATTTCCTTCCCTCCCTTCAGAAAAACACAGCTAGAGATGGTATGGGTGTCTACAGCTGGGGCAGAGGTGAATCCTTGCTTTAAAGCCAAAGCTGACCTCTGAATTCTCTATTTTGAATATAGTGTGAGTTCAGCTCAACACAGATACCAGTCTATGGATAGACCAGGAACAAGCACTGGATCCTATTTTAAATGCAGACGCTTGTTCCAGTACATGCTGTAATGAACAACTGACAAAATACTACCCAAAGTTATGAATAACCAAGAGTAGTAGGAGGAAGTCACCTCTATGCGGTGAGGTTCCAACTTACAGGACTGTCTCCTCTAAATACAAATACATACAAAATGATTTTTTTATTTGAAGCATGCATGATCATTCAGCTGTGGTAAATAATCACAACAGAACATAACTTTTAAGTAAGGGACGGAAGAAAGTTTGGCTAGAAATCACTACATAATTTTAAGTGGTTTCATGGACTATGTCTTCTTCATGCACATTTTAAACCTGTTTGTTCCTCAAAGTATTTCTTCATTGTTTAGGACTTCTCATGACTCCACTAGAGCTTGAAAGAGATGAAAGCAGAACAAAGGTTCTTCAGTGCACATTTCAGATGTGTGCATTGTTTCCACTGAATATGTATTCCTTCAGCCAAAACTTTCCAAACTACTTTCCACCTTCTGGATCAGACAGCTAATGACCTAAGGTGTGTAGGTGTGCGTATATAAATGCGTCATCGATAGAGTTATATAGCTTAACAGACAAAAATAACAGCTTAAAGAAACCACAATCAAAAAGAAATAGGAATAAAGTTTCCCATATCCCTACCCCCCTTCATACTCTCAGCAGACTTGAAACAACTGCATTAATGCAGCAAGCAATAGCTTGTAAAAGGATGCAAACCAGCTGAAACATTTGACAGACAGTGTTAAATACCAGAGGATTCATATCAACCACTTTATTTGAAAAGGTGCTTTGAAGTTGGCTATCTTTCATGTACCTCTTTCATGGCACATTAATAAGGAAAACTGAGATGGGGTAAATTAAGTCCCAAGGTCATATCTAGAGTTACAGCACTGTGGGTACCTGATGAAATAGGGATTAATGCTGCATGAGCACTGAATAAATAAAACCACTTCTGTTAACCACTCAAACAAGTTTTACAAGTAGTTCTGAACTTTATTCGGCAACTAGACTTCAGACATCTTAATCCCCCCACACTGCTTTGAAACCTAATTATCATAATGTGAACCCGAATGTTAGGTCCCTTTCAAACTGCGAGTGCTATGAAGCAGAAAAGTAATGGGAATTAAGCTAGTGTAACATTAGAAATGTAGAGGCATGGAACTTGAAAGTGGCATTTGTTAAAGCTGAGAGAGCATAATGTAGATATTCAACAACATAAAACACACATTTAAATTGAAAAGGATATTTAAAGCATGTGCAGACACCTATAAAATACAAGAGGACCTAAAACCCTGTAGAACAAACATTTCTAAATCAATTTCTTGCCACCAAGGTCCAACTTCAAAAGGTATTACAGTCCTATTCTACCTTAGCAGAACATTTTCTAAGTATTCTAAAGCCGACAATTTAAACATTAAAGAAAACCCAATGAGAACTTTACAAGACATTACAGACTTTCCCCTATTTGTCACAGTACAGAAGTGTTTGAACTTACACAGCAATAAATTATTAATTACATTGCTTATAAAATCTTGATAGCAAGAAAAGATTTTGCTGTAAGTGGCAGAAAAGGATTTTGCATTAAGTTTAAAACCAAGTCAACAGAAATTAAACACCAACCCATCTAAACAACAACAAATACACTTGCCTGCCTGCATTCTATACTGCATGTTGAAAACAATTAACAATTCCTGACACTTATCAAACTTTCTTTTAAATACAAGCTGAACATGCATTAATGTAGCAAGCACATACAAAGAGTCAGACCAGTAAGAATGTTTGTATTGTGACAATGAAACTATTGAGGCTGAAAGAGAAATTGTGATTTGATTTTGCCAAATACAAAGATTGAGTTGTTTGTTTTGTTCTGCTTTAGCATAGTTCACCTGTCATTCAGATAGCTTTCATTTCCAAGATGCCTCAAACTGACAGCAATCAAAGAAAAACAGATTCCTGAAATATTTTTTCAAGATTTTCATTTAATCCAAAAAGGCCAATGAAATCCTAAAAGTTCATCATATGCCATGTTAGTGCTGAACACAATGTTGTTTCATTTACATTTCTGTTCCTGTTAAAACAAATACACTTGTCTAAACTAGAACATCTGTTTTGGTTATAATACAATGTATCTTTGGCAAGAACTCACAATAGAACTAACATAAATAATCAAGAATATTTATTGAACCTTGTAACAAAACCTGATTTGTAACAAAAAACCCAAAGACTAGATATGACTGTCCCTGGCTCTAGTCCAGTCCTAATCTAAGTCAATAAACATAGCTCTAAGAGAGAAACTACATTAAAAAAAGAAAAAAAGTCCTGTAGTTATTTAGGTTGGATGTAGCTATCTGAAAGCACATTAGTTACAAAAATAGTGAAAAATACTTGCTTTAAATCAAAACCTGTCAAGCCGAGTCCAGACAGGTTTTTAAAGCCACATGAAAAATCATGCCATATGCTTCATTTTCTACTACTGTCTTCACTGACTTGTCTTCTCTTTGGAAAATTTCAGTAAAACTCTACGCAGTTTGTATTCACCACTGCTAAGTATTTTTTTATTTTAATTACTTGTTTTTCATATATTATCCTTAGTCTTCATTATTTGTGCGTGCACCAACTACACACACCTTTCTGAAATTACATACTCTTAATTGTCTCATTTCCCTGGAAATGCATGATTCCCAGTTCTGTATGATGAACTGGACAGAGAGGTATGAACAGATTTGTATTTTTTTATAATCATTCCTGATCCTATTCTCCACTGCTAATATTTGCCAAGGAAGCCAAAGTCTGCAGTACCTCCTCCATCAGCCACCTTGCTGAATAACAGCTTTCATTGAGTGGGATTTTGCTTTTAAAGCACTATAAAACAATCCAGCCTCATCTGCCAAGCCCCTTTACATCT
>VYZT01009240.1:72907-86635 GCA_013400735.1 Pomatostomus ruficeps | reverse complement strand
TTTTTTTTTTTTCAGGAAGAAAACCCATGGATTGGGGCTTGGGGTACAAGACGAGGGTTAAGGGCAAATGGTTACGCAAAGGGAGGTGGACATGTCAGAAGATTTCACATGCTCAGTGTACTCAACTTATCTGCAGCTGCTAATAGGTAGAAGGGTACAAATTATTTTATTAAAGTTGGAAAAAGCAGAACTCCTGACATTTTATTCCTGGGAAAGATTTATCACACTCTGTTTTCAGTGGATCACTGAATTAAGATTCAAGTTTATTTATTCACTTCCTCTGAGGAGGCCCAAGTGCCTCCAGGCTGCCTCAGCACCAAGTACCCACCTCTGAGGATTTTGTCCCCTTTTCAGAAGATTTTGCTGACAACAGGGAATTGCAGTGCAGGTTCCCAGCCTGTCAAAATGGAGATTCAGGGAGAGGATCTCTGGGAAGCCTGGGCATTGCGGCAAAAACAGGGAGAAGTGCTGCTCCCTCCATCCTCAGGAATGTGGGTCTGAGCTTTCAAATTGAAAAGCAAGTTCCCCAAAGGCTCCATAAATTCCATTGAGAGTTATTGTCATACATTTATTCTTCTTCTTCTGTATTTTTACTGTCAGGTAATATTAAATGAGTCCAGGAGACTCCTGAAGACTTTGAGAGCAGGATTGAGAATGAAGATCCCTTGAGAGATGTGAAAATGGTGTGGAAGATTTTGAAGCAGCAGAGGGGGAAAAGCCAAGTGACCCAAGGAGGTTAATGTGCCCCCTCCTCCCCTCCCCTTTGCAGCAGGGAGAGGAAAGGGTAAAACCCTCTGGGAATCTGCACCAAATCCAGGTCATCTGCTCTGCAAAACAGTGATGTACTCACCTGCAGAGAGGTCACATACATACCCGGAGCAGCAATGCTCCAAAGGCTTCTCTGCACTCCAGCAGGAACAGACAGGGAATAAAGATGTGTGGTTGCAATCAAATTATCCCTTCAAAGGAATAACAATAAATTCTGAATTTCCCAATTACAGGGGACACGCAAACCTTGGAAACCATTAAGAACTGCTTCTTCTGTTGATGAATTATCCAGAGTTCACAGAGCTATTTGCTGAGCTTCACTGTATTATGCTAATTATAAATTAATATATTACTCATTACACAGTCAGGCTGTACAGTCAACTAATGCACTGCTGCAAAGAGCCTGTTTTAAAACATCCTCTGGTACTTTCATGATCTAGATGTTTAATTCACTTCTGTTCTGGCTTAAATGCCACCAATATGTCATTCTTTCACAACGAAATATCCCTTGCTCCATCCTACATCCTCAGCAACATAGACAAAGGATGAAACTTAGAAAGGCTTTTTCAATGCTAAGCGGTTGCATAAGAAATTAACTAGAATAGCGTAATTTAAGCCTAATTTCTGTGTTACTCATTTTTAAATCACTGTTTATAATAGCAGCAGGCTGGAGTGCTTCACCTGAAGCTGTGCCCATGGAAGGTGGATACCTGACACCCCCAGGCTCAAGAAGGGGCACTTTGGGTGAGATGGGGAGACAGGGAAAGCATGAGCATCCCAGGCAGGGCTCCCAGAGGGATGGGAAGAGGGAAGGGCAGAGCTGCTGGCATCCAAAGTGGCTGCTTACTGGCATTGGCCTCCACGCACTCTTAGGCTCAGTCTACAACATCTGCATCCCCAGGCCCTGTGCCGGGCAACCTTGTGAAGGGGAACATCAGTCTTGCAGATAAGGAGAAAACTTCACATAGATCTGGCTGGCAGGATGAATAGGGGGAAACGGAGCCCTCTTTCTTGGAAAACAGTCGTTAGCACCGCATTGTTTCAGGGAGTGCTCCGGCAGCGTGTTTATTTGTCAGACCATTCTTTCCATGTGTGCTCAACATAACGGAAATAACAAATATCGAGCAGGGTCACAGAAGTCAGTGTGGAAACTGCAATTTCCTTCTTTCCAAGGAAAGCATCCTGGTGACTCAGCATACAGGGCATATTGGCAGTCCCACAGCGGGGAGACACATTCGATGGAGAATCCAGTGATTTTCAGCCTTAAAAACACGATGATATTGCACTCAGAATATCTAAAAGCACCCCAGGTATGACCAGCAGCGGGACAGGGATGATGTGATGGGGAAAGCAGCAGGACAGGACCTATGAATGCTGGAGAGGAACTAGAGGGGTGCTGGCCTCAGGCTGGAAGGGTTGGTTTGGAAGGGACCTTAAAGATCATCTGTTTCCAACTCCCCAGGAAGGGACCTTAAAGATAACCTAGTTCCTGCCCGCCACGATGGGCAGTGATGCTTCCCACTGGATCAGGTCCTGAAGGGTAATGAAAGAGCTTAAAAGTGTACTGAAGACCTTAAAGCTTGGGAATAGAAGGTGGGAATACAAGTACTAGTGAGTGACTTCTATACTGTGATCCTAATAATCTAGTACAGTTTGAAGATCTCCGGCTGAAGATAGCTAAAGCCTAGAGGGCTTCCCAGCTCTGCTTCTGCTTGAAACTTACAATGCAAAAGCCCCGTGTTGACAGGAATGAGTGATTCTTCTGTGAAGCTGAGGCACCGGGGCACACAAATTTTAAGAAACAGACTCAATTGTCCTTTAAGTAGGCAAGTACTGTGTTTTTTCATCAGTTTTTTTGCTGTCACAGGAGCCCAGAGGCAGGGAGGTGCTGAGGTCAGGCTGTGCAAGCGATGGTGTTTACGCTGGCGACTCTTCTCCTCTCAGCCAGGGAGGATGTGTTACTCTGGATCAGCTAAATCCGCATCCTGCTCACGCTGGAGCGCAGCATCCTGGGTGAAAGGGAGGGAGAGGTTCAGCTTTCAGCCCTCTCACGGTAGGTCCCTGTTCCTCCGCAGGCTGCTGGTTATTAATAGCCCGGCATGGCCGCGCGTGGGCTGATGAACGCAGGGCGGGGGTGACAAAGCACCTGGCGCTGGACGGGGATGTTGTCCCGGAGTGGGTGACTCTGCTGGAGCCTTGGGACCATCCAGTTAGGAAACTCACCTGTCGGCAAAACGAGTGGACAGGGCGAGCCTGTGCCCCCGCAGCCGCACCTCCAGCCGGGAAAAGACTTTCCCAGAGCATTTTCTGTGCCGGGATCGCTCGTGTGCCCGGGGCTCCCTCCCCGGGAGGGCTCGGCTTTCACCTCCACCCGGCTGCGGGATAACGGCGGGGGTCTCACTACCCAGCAGGGCTCCTTCTCCGCCGGCTGCGGGATAACGGCGGCAGATGCGCGTACGCGCTGCGGCGCTGAGCTGCCGCGCCTGGTTCCCCCCCCCTTCCCGCACCGCGGCGGGGCGGGAGGCGGGGCGGGGCGCGGGGGGTTCGGCCCGCTCGGCTCGGTTTGGCTCCGCTCGGCCGGGCTCGGGNCGGAGCCCCGCGGCGCCGGGGCCGGTCGGGGTTCGCCGCCGCCAGCCGCGTTCTGCCGGCCGGCCTTCCTCCAGCTGACTCCCGAGGAGCTGCGCCGCGCCGACGACCACACGGGGCGGGCGGTGCAGAGCCCCCGCGACGGCCGCCGCCGCCTGCCCTGGAGCACGGGATACGCAGAGTGAGCGGGGCTGTGGTTTGCAGCCTGGGGAGGGCAGGATGGCAGCGCTCGGCACTGGAGCGGGGACCTTGGGAACGAAAGTGGGTCGCGGCGGGCGGTGAGCTGCGTCTGTCCCTTTTCCGGCAGCAGCAGCAGCGAGGAGCGGGCCCTGTGGATGCCCGTGATGGAAGAGCATCAGCGAGGGCCTGTGCTCTCACCGACCCCCGAGGGGCTTAGGCTCTTCTGTCCGTTTTGCTTTCCGCGCTTTCTGCACAACACCCGCTGTCACCGATGGGGTACCGGGGGCGAAGGAGCTGCGGCAGCTCTGGCAGGACTCGGGGGGAGCAGGGAGCTGGGGCTTTCTGGGGAGTGGGACTGCTTGAGACTTCCTCTTCAAGGACCTGGTTGTCTTCTTCTTTCACTAGCTGCGAGCTTCACCCCTAACTGAAAGTGGGCAGGAAGGTCAGACTTAGAAGGCTTTTGCTGCTCAGTGCTGTCAGCCAACTCCTGCATCCCTTCTTCGACCTGATCTTCCCGACATCCTAGAGAGCTTTATGAGAGGTTGATTTGCCCCTGGAGATAGTGGGGTAGGAGTACCCAGAGTGGAAAAAATATCCTTTTTGGTGTCCCAAGGGTTCTTTCTGCAAACCACTTGGACAGTCTGTGCCAAAGAAAAATCACCCTGTTGTGTTTACAGCTTCTTCCTGTGAGCAGGTTCTGCAATCTAGACCTGAAATCTGCTGTGTCAGCTTAGGCTGGGAAAAGTCAGCACGAATCTTTTTGCAAAAGTTCTGCCATTTTCATCATCATCACCTTCTTCCCTCCTTCCCTGAGCCCCCTGCTGCCCCAAGAGGTGATGGGACATGCGTGAGGCTGTGATTCTGTCTACGTGTCTAGGGGGTGTATATTTGAGGCTGGTGCAGGTTTTTGGCAATTATTCTGCTTGGCACTGTGCTGGGGACATTCAGTAAACCCAGTTTATTTCTGCTCACCTCCCTTGGTAGGTGTGTGGACAACTGCTCCCCTCTGGACCCAGCTGTGGGTGGGACCCAGTGCTGCTCCTGGCCCCAAGATCAACCCACACAACTGGTCTGGGATACCTGGGACAGGACAGGAGCACCTGTGCAGGGCATCCTTGTGGACATGGGGGCATGAGTGGAGGGTTGGGGGTGTGGGGAAGAGGTGCTGCGGGGTAGAGTTTGCTGGAACATGATGTGAAAGAAAGGGTCTTTACAGCCTTTTTTCCTCCTGGCAGGGTGATAAATGCAGGGAAGAGCCAGCACAATGAGGACCAGGCTTGCTGTGAGGTGGTGTTTGTGGAACGGAGGCCCAGCCCAAGGGGCTGGCTGTCGTCCAGGGAAGGCAGCGCGGAGCTGGATGGGGTGAGAGCCATGGTGGTTCACAAGCAGAGACACGACAGGGAAGATGCCCAGAAGCAGGGCATGAGATGGGACACATGGTGATGTGTGCACACCAGGGATTCCCTTGGTTCTGTGGCCCTTCTCTGCCTGCTCCTACCATCCTCCATCCCCATGGGACTACACCAGGGCTGGCTGGCCCAGGGACACCACTGGCTCATGTGCCCTGGTGGGCTGCAGAGGTGGCTGCTGTGCTGGCATAGTGGTGCCTCCCCTTCGGACGCTACCAGAGGCACGAGGTGTCTGACGCAGGGCTGGGCTCCAGCCAGGGAACAGCTGTGTCCAGACACCCTTGGTCAGCTGCCCACATCGCTCCTGCCTGCACTGGGACATGCGACACTCGTGTCACTGTCCTCAACTGGTGGCCACAGCTGCTCTGAATTCCCCATCCCATCTGCTTCCTTGCAGGCTCATTTAGCCTTCCCTCTTCTCCCTGCAGGGCAGGAAAGGTTTTTATTTCCACTACTGGGCCTTGTTTGATGGCCATGCGGGCAGCGGTGCTGCTGTCATGGCATCCGAGAGGCTCCACCTGCACATCTGTGAGCAGCTCCGGGACCTCGTGGAGATCTTGCAGGACCCCTCCCCACCTCCCATCTGCCTCCCGCACGACGCAAAGACCGGTTCAGCAGATCCAAACCGGATGTCCTGTACAGAGGACCATGGGGAGGTCCTGAACGATGCTGCACCACGGTTTCACCTGGAGAAAGCAGTGTCCCATGAGAGCCTGGTGATTGGCGCCATTGAGAATGCCTTTAAGCACATGGTGAGGATCCTCTGCCTGTGGGATCATCTAGGGCATCCCCTGGGACCACCTCTTTGCTGTCTGTGTCTGAATCAACTTGTCCGCACTGGCAAAAGGCAGCTCTGCAGCAAGGAGGGGATTGCAGGAAGGGCTCCAAGCACCATGGTCTCAGAGAGGGCTCTGCAATGCCCCACATTTTGAGCTTTCAGAACACAGAAGCTTTGGGCTCCAGGCCTGAGTGGGTGCAGAGGGCTTCATTACACTTTGTTCCAGGAGGCCCACCTGCTCCCTCCTGTCTTGCTCTTTCCTGCCTGTCCTGCTGCCCCAGAGAAGCCACATCCCCGGCTTCCCCACAAGACCTCTGGCCCCCCAAGTCCTATAGCCACTCACCTAGAGCTGAGGTGCTGCTGGAGCAGCCAGGTGCTATTTGAGGCTGCCCACCTACCCTGCCTGCAGCCTCTCTCTGTCTCCCCAGGACGACCAGATCGAGCGGGAGCGGGCATCCCAGCACCTGGCCGGGGGCTGCTGCGCCCTGGCTGCTATCTACCTCATGGGCAAGTTCTACGTGGCCAACGCTGGTGACAGCAGGTACAGCCCCACAGGGCAGCCCTCACCTTTTGCTCAGTGTCTGGGGACACCCCAATAGAGTGGGGTGGTGCCAGAGGCATGGCTGGTGAGGAACACCCAGCTCCATCCCTGTCTAGGGGATGGTGTAGGTGGCAGAACTGGGCAGAATCATCCCCTGCCTGCTCCATGTCCCGGGGACAATGTACCCTGCTGCGATCTCCTTGTTTGCCCGGTGCACAGATAGGGAATTGTAGAATTGCCTCCCAAAATCTGGGACATGCTCCCTTCCTTCCTAACAGCATCCTCTCTGCTACCCAGATGGTTCTGGATCACACCCCGGCCCCTGCTGCTGGCACTCGCCTGGGCTGCAGTTTGGGGAGTGAAAATTGCTCCCAGCAAAGCTTTCAAAAATGTGCAAGAAGTCATTTTAGGGTACACTTCCTACCAGTGACCTGTTTCAGGAGAAGGACACAAATCTATGTGCAGACAAGTGCAGTGGGAGCTTGGAGCCCAAGAATTTTAGTTGCCACATGTATTTCTAGGGGTGGTCTACTGTAACTGCGCCTGTGTGTGCCCACACCCCCAAGCAATGGCAGAAGGGCAGGTCCACCTTACACTAAAGGTGGCACTGCAGGTGAAGCTGGTTTGAACTGCCCTGTGTTTATCATTGGATCAAAGAATGGTTTGGGTAGGAAAGGACCTTAAAGCTCATCCTGTTCCACCCCCTGCCATTTGCAGGGACACCTTCCACTAGACCAGGTTGTTCCAAACCCTGTCTGACCTGGCCTTGAACATTTCCAGGAATGGGGCAGCTGCAGTTACTCTGGGTATTTACTGCAGGTTACCTTGTCCTCAGCAATGTCAGACCAGCAAATACAGGTTCTGGTCAATTTTCTGAGGCTGGATGTGTTTCCAGCTCTGGGACAGAGAGAAGGAGATCCCTCATGCCTCTGCTTTTGGGTGCAGGTCCCCCTCCATGGCAGCACTGGCCGTGCAGGATGTCAGCATGCACAGGGTCCTGAGGTTGTATCTGTGCCTCTGGGTAACAGTCTGTGTTGCCTCCTTGGGCATCTGACACTGCCAGAGCTGAACTCAGCCTGGCCTTACATCACTGGAGGAGACTCGCAGCCACCAGCGTTGGAGATCCTTGGGCCTACCATGACATCCAGAAACATCTCATAATCAGACTTTTATGTTTTTTTGAGACATTAAACTGTAAGAGCAGCCCCAGCAGTAAGTGACAGTGCTGGTTTGGGATGGGCATGTGCACCCGTGTCCTGCTGCAGGCAATTTCTCCCCCTGCTGTGTGCAGCTCCCCACTAAAGGAGGGTGCTCCGCCTTTGTGCTGCTCCTTTTCTAACCATATCCTGTCCTTTGATTTGCTCTGCTTCATTTCCCTCTGCTCCATGCTTCTCTCCCATTTTCCCCTCCGTCCTGCCCCTCTCTGCACAGGAGGGAGGGATGCCATGCCCTGCCCAGGGGGGCAGTGAAGCCAGGAAGCAGCCCCCACCTCAGGCTGGGAAAAGAGTGGGCAGCAGAGGGGAAGGGGTTGCACCACTCCTGCGAATCAGCCCTGGAGAGCCCAGCTCAGCTCCTCTGCCAACTCTCCTTTCCTTCTCTCTAATCTCATCCTTCCATGTTTCATTGCAGGGCCATTATCATCCGTAATGGGGAAATCATTCCAATGTCCAGGGAGTTTACTCCAGAGACAGAGAGGCAGAGGCTTCAGTTTTTAGTAAGAAAGACCTTTCTTCTAACCTCATTCCTGCTGAAACACCTCCTGGCCTCTTCCCAGTCCCCTGTGCTGCCTGCTGGGCTGCTGCCGTGGTGGGGTTCTGGAGCCAAGGGCACCCCCATGGCTGGGACCTGCTGTTGGCTCTTGTCCATCCCAGGCTGCTCGCTGGGATGGGAAGAGGCACTGGGATGCAGAGAGCTGGCGTGGGGGCATCTTGTGGCTGGCAGAGCCCTGGTTTGCTGTGGGTTCAGTATGAGGGTCTGTGACTGTGAGCCTGGCAGAGCCGGGACATAGAGAGCCCAGGCTTTTGGCATGGGGCTGGATTGGTACGTTTGCATGGAGCCAGTTTGGGCCCTCTTGTCCTGTTGCTGTCCAGGGAACAGGGAGCATCCCCTGCCTGGGCTGCTGTGACCTGGAGGAGCACAGCTTTGCTCCCTTTCACTGTCAAAGGAGCTGCAGGGCTCCCTCTGAGTCCTAGTTTCTTCCCTGGCTGCTCCCTGGAGAGTTAGAGCTGACATGTGCCAGTGGGTTTCTGTCTTTCACCCTGAAAGCTCCCTGTCCCTATACTGGACGAACCCCCTGACGCTACCCAGGGAGACTCTTAAAGGTTATAAAGACCTCTCTGAGGGCAGCACAGCAGAGGAGTTTGTGTTGGAGATCTTGCTGGATGAAATTTCCTGGCTTGCAATGTACTTGGGAAAACACTGCGATGTTTTTTCTTGAGTCTATTTTTGCATGACTGAGAAGAGGAAACTGCTGTGATCAGGATCCTCTTCAGCTGGCTGTGAGGGGCAGGGTGCAGACTGGGGACGGGCACATGTGGCTCTGCCACATGATGCCGAGGCTGTGGTCAGGGCTCCCCTGGAGTGGGCTGGGGGTCCCCATGCCTCTGCACCAACCCCCTGCCACCCCATCTTCCCAAGGGATCTCCTCTTCTCTTTCTGCTTTTTCTTTCCCCTTGGGTATTTTCCAACGCTCCCTATTCCCGGTCCCCTCCGCACTGTGCTCCATGAGGCCTTGGGGCTGTCCTGGGTAGGGCTCTGTGCTGCTGCTCTTCCCTTGTCACGGTCACAGCTGGGACACTGTTTCAGAAAAGACCCTTCACTCTTTTCCTTGGGTGAGTGCCATGCCCTGTGCTGAGCCTGGGATCCTGGGAGGTTTGCAGCTATGACTCCTTATGGGTAAATTCCAGCTTCTCCTGGAATTTGCTGGGGTTTGATTGTTTGATCCCTTCTGGAGATCTTTATTTCCCGTAACTCTCTATGCAAAAGCTTCACTTTCTTGCTGAGTGCTGGCATGGCTGTCCTCAGCTCCAGCTTAGCACATGTAGGTGGTTTGAAGCTGCTTTACCAGCACCTATTCAAGTTGCTCCAGAGCAGCCGATGTTTTCCCACCACAGAATGTTGTAGCCAAGGTCCCAGTGGGTGGTGGATCCCATATCTGGGCAGGGCTAGATCCGCAGATCCCGCTTTCCCAGCCCTGTGGCTGAGCTGACACTTCTTCCTGCAGGCATTGCTAAGGCCCGAGCTGCTGGGGAAGGAGTTCACCCACCTGGAGTTCCCCCGCAGGATCCAGCCCAAGGAGCTGGGGAAGAAGATGCTCTACAGGGACCAGAACATGAATGGCTGGTAACCCCCAACTCGCTGGTGGCACTGGGGTCCTGCTGTGGTGGCTGCTCATCTCCGGCATCCCATCCCACGGGGCAAGGGGCTCTGGTACACTGGGTACCCAGGTCCCAAGTGGTCAGCGGAGGTGCTGGAAGCCTTCACCTGCTGACACCTTGTCTCTGGCTTATTTTAACCAGGGCTTACAAAAAGATAGAAGAGGATGATCTGAAGTTCCCACTTGTCTTTGGGGAAGGCAAAAAGGTGAAGTGCTGTGGCAGAAGCTTGGCAGGGGTTGTTTCCTGTCTGCTCTTGCTGTTTTGGGGGATTTCAGTCCATTTTTGGTAGTGCTGTCATCACTCCAAGGGCCACCAATTCTCAGCTGGAAATAGATCTGGAGATAAAGCCATTTAAAGTTCTCTTTTGATTCCATCATTCTCCAGGCTCGGATGATGGCCACAATTGGGGTCACGAGAGGCCTGGGAGACCATGACCTCAAGGTGTTCAGCTCCAACATCCACATCAAGCCTTTCCTATCCTGCTTCCCAGAGGTAAGCCTGGCTGCCAGCCGCTTCGCACCCAGGGGTTTCTGCAAGGGTCAGAGCCCCTTGGTGGGACCAGATCCATGATCCAGTGCAGTAGGATCCTCCTCTGCCTCTCTGCCTCTCACCCTGGCGTCTTGCCCTGTTGCCTGCCAGGTCAGGGTTTATGACCTCACGCAGTATGAGCACTGCCCTGATGATGTTCTGGTGTTGGGCACCGACGGGCTCTGGGATGTCACCAATGACAAGGAGGTGGCTGGTGTGGTGATGGAGGTGCTGACGAGCTACGAGCCCAACGACCCGTGCAGGTGAGCTGCAAGTGGGCAGGGGGACGGGCATGTCCTGCACTCCACCGCCCCCCCTTGGCCTGGCTCCTTGGAGCAGTGTTGTGGCCATGCATCCCTGTGGGCTCCACAGAGTGCATTGCTCCCCTGGATGTGCGTATCTGAGCCTGGATCTCTCCAAGGGACCCTTTCCTGCACCTCTAGTTGCTCTAGCTTCTCCCTCCTTGCCAGGATGCTGCATCAGGAGGTCTGGGGTCACTGCTGAGCCGTGCTCTGCTGTGCCCCCAGGTACACCATGGTGGCCCAGGAGCTGGTGGTGCGGTCACGGGGCGTGCTGAAGGAGCGGGGCTGGCGGCTGGCCAACGACAAGCTGGGCTCTGGTGACGACATCTCTGTTTTTGTGATCCCTCTGGGTGGCCCCGGCAACTACACGTGATGCTGAATGAGCCTGGGGCAGCTGGGCTCGCCTTGCCTGGATGGAGACGAGTGGGACAGTGACACTGCCTCAGGGCCACCTTTCCTTTAAGCACTTGTTTTTTGAGCAAACTGCAAGAAGAGTAAGAAATTTGGAGCCTCAGTCTGCTCCTGTCCAGAGCATCCCCCTCCACCTGCTTGCATCCCAGTCCCACGTGGAGATGGAGAGGCCTTGGATAGAGAGTAAAGACTGGGGTTGAGGGAGGTTTTTGTGCTGCTACTTTCTCAATGCTGTGAAAAGCCTGAAGGCACCTTGGCTCCTCAGCATGTCATTTGTCCCTTACCATGGCTGTGCTGACTGCAGCCCTGTGTGACAGCTGTGGGGCTGCTCGGGCACTCATACGTGGTGCAGTCACCCCATCTCATGCCCTGTGATGCTTTTGCCAGTGACACTGAAGCTGCTGCTGGAGCTGGGATCTGGGGCTCAGGTGGGATGTGACTGGAAGTAAAGCCCCACTGGCAGCTGGGCAGTGCTCAGCCTGGCACAAGTCCAGTTGTGGCCCCACAAAGGCCATCCCAGTCTTGTACTCCCAATTTTCATCCCCTCACACCTTCATTCTGTGAGGTACCTTGTCTCAGTCTCCAGTCTGGGAGATAGGAGCAGTGACCAAGCTCTGCTGTGCACCCAGAGCCCTGAGGAGGATAAGCCATTGCACCGGCACTGGCTGTGCCACAGTTTCTACCCCCATACTCTCATGCCTTGGATCACTGCTATGCTTCTGGAGCCAATTATTTATTAACTGGAGAGCTGAGCTGGAAAATGTCTAAATCCTTGCTTGGTGTGGGCAGTCTGTGAATGTATGTGTATATTTTGGAGTGGTTCTGCATTAACAGCCTCACACAGAGCAGCCCTATTCAGGCGAGCTTAAGAGCTTAACTGCACTGGATCTGCTTAGCCCAAGGCTGGGAACTCACAGTAGAAGCAGCTTGGTGACCAGGGCAGGGGAAGGCAGCTCCTGTGTTTTCCTTAATGATCTCAAAACTGGTGCAGAGGGGAGCTGGAGCGGTTGATCTCTGCACAGGATTTTTGCATCACACACGTCTCTGACCTGGAGCATCCGGTTCCCAGACCTCTGCACAGTGTTGCATCCTCCTAAACTGTGAGGGATTGTCCCATCCTGGCAGTGTGGGGATGGGGGGAGCTGAGCCATGGTCCCTTGTTTGGGGAAAGGCTCCGTGGCACCAGTAGTTTGTGTCCTGTCACTGGGTGCAGCCAGCTCTTGTCAAGTTTCACTTCTGGTGAATGTTGTTTGTCTCCTGTAACCAGTGAGATGTAAATAAACTGGGTGCACATAATGGAAAGTTATGCAGCAAGATTTGAACCTGTTGGCATCCATGCTGAAGGGAGCAGGGAGTGGTGCTGGTGCTGGGAGCCTGTCCTTGTGTAGCACTGTGTGTTTAAATAAAGATTTTGCCACTCACAGCCCTACTTCAAAGTCTTTCTTTGCAGAGCTCCTGCAAAGAAGACTTACCGAAAAGCCAATTAGCTCTGATTAATTTATGTAGGCAGGCAAACAGGCCTGGGCAGAGCCATGTGAGCTGCTGTCCCTCTGCCCTTGGCACTGGTCAGAGCCCATGGAGCATCCACCCAGCGCGCACGGGCAGTGGGAACCGCTGCTGTGCTGCCAGTCTTGGCGTGGCACTGCCTGGGAGCTTGGATCCCTGGGTCTGGCTGGGAGGCCTCAGTAAGGGCCAGTCTGGTGGGAACAGGAACAGTACACAGGGAATGGAAGGGAGAGAAGGTTAATGGCTTTCCTGTTTGCAGGGGAGGGAGTGGGGCAGGTTGTGGCTCCCAGGAATGTGACTGTCCCTCTCTGGGGGTTTAGGCACTCAGGCAGCAGCTACCTCTGCCTCGAGGGTGGGCTGCCTGCTGGAAGCATCCCTCCTATCCCACGTCCCATCTGGTACCCCTGATACTCCACACTTGTTTGCACAGCCCAGTTCCCCTGGCACATTCCTTTTCATGCCGGTGGCTGAGAACCGGCTCGGCTTTTCCAGGTCACTGCCCGACTGCTGGATAAGGCAAGGATGCAGAGGCTGCGTTTAAAGCTTCCTCTGTGGTTCCCTTTTTCACTAAGGAAACATTTCCTTTGGAACCAACTCCTGGCTTGGGGCTTGATAAATTAAGAAAAATTGTCTGCAAGCCCTTAAAATAGCAGCAGTTTATGAGCCTGGGTCTGGGCCAGGCTCCTGGGGCTGCCTCTCCCTGGCTGAGGGACAGGAACTCTGCCCTGCAGCTGGATGTCACGGGGGGAGCAGCCGCCCGGTCCTCCCTCCCGACAGCCCATGGTGGGCGCGGAGATGCAGAGCCCCCCACCAGTGGCACTGGGGCCACCTTAATGCGGCGCACAACGCGTGACAGCCCCCCTCTGCCACAGGGACTGAGACCCTGGGCACAAGGCACGTCCCTCAGCCACCTCTGTGCCTGTCACACTGGGATGTCGTCTTTACTGCGAGTCCTTCCTGGCACAGGGGCGTTTGAGGGCAGCAGCTCAGCCCCTCCCCACTTGGTCTCGGGAACCCGACCCGGTAGAGCGGCCTCGGGGCGCCCCAGGGCTCCGCGGGGAAACACCGGCGGCTTCTGGGTGCCCCGGAGCGGGGCAGGGGCAGCGCTGGAAGGGGCACGGCGGGGCACGGTACGGCTCGGCTCGGCACAGCCCATCTCGGCTCGGCACAGCCCATCTCGGCATAGCCCATCTCGGCACAGCCCCGCGTCCCCGCTCCGCCCTCGCAGGGTGGCCCCGGCCGGGGCGGTGCCGGAGCCGCGCCGCGGGGCCGGGACGGAGCTGGAGACGGGAGCGGGATCGGGATCGGGACGGGGCAGCGGCGGAGAGAGGTGCGGGGTCTG
>VYZT01009240.1:46216-72700 GCA_013400735.1 Pomatostomus ruficeps | reverse complement strand
TCAGAGGTGGGGTCTGGGGTTATTGGGGTGTGGGATCAGTGCAGAGGTGGGGTCCGGCACTGCTGGGGGAATGGGGCATAGGGGGGGTGCCCCAGCCGGGCTGGGTGGGGTGCAGCAGGACAGGGTGGGGTGGGTGTGCCTGGGGTGGGGGTCCCTGGGTGTGGTGAGGGATGGGTCAGCTGCACCTCAGAGACTGCAGGTTTCATTCCTTGAGGGTCGCCTTGGGCTGTGGGTCCCAGCTTACAGTGGTCTCTCAGGCAGTGTCTGACCTGGGATGAGAGCCTGGGAGCCGCTACCCCATCCCACATCCCTCCCCACAGCCCCCATGCCAGCAGTGTTCCCATGCACAGCCTTGCTCATGGAGTGGCCACTCTGTGTTTTCTTCAGAAAAAGGAAAAAAGTTCCCTTTGCTTACTGCTGAGCTCATTCTTAAACATTTATATTAGGGGGGCTTGTGGGGAGGGGAAATAATTGTGTAATGTCTTAGGAGCAGGGGAGCATTCCAAAAGCATGACTGCGTGGCCTTTTCCAGCACTAGCAGTCCGGCAGCCAAGTCTCCCAGTGGCTGCCAATCCCCCTAAATCCAGCCCCAGCCTCTCAACACCCCCATGAGAACGGGAGTGTGATCCCCAGATTACATCTGGGTGGGGTGGGCTGGGAGTGGGGCCTGGCTGAGCCCCCCAAGCTAACATCCCTGGGAAAGTGTTCCAGTCGGGAAACTGGAGACTGGAGGTAGCGGTTTGGCTGGCTGTGTGTCATGGAGACCAGTTGCATTTTGTTTCTGTTTTGCCAAGCGCTTTTGGTGTACAAACAGTGTCAGTTTATGTCCAGCTCCTCCTCCTCAGCTCAGGTAGAGACTGCATGAGATTTTGTGGACTTTAACTTGAATCCATGTTCCTGACAGTTAGAGCTTCTCCAGGGAAATGTATAAATGGAAAATAAGCCAAGTCACTGTCTTCCAACAGGTTATCAGGAGCGTTTAACCAGGCTCACCTCCCAACTTGCCGTTTGCACTGGAGAGGCGTACTGACATGAAAAGTAAGGAATTGTATTAGCAAACACTGATCGGCGCAGGGGCAGTCAGGCGTTGCACAAGTACAGGCATCTGCTGAGATTGTGGCATGTTATTTGGAGCTTTCAGCAAGACACTTGCGCTACCGCGAGGCTGGAAAGGCTGTCACTACTGCAAGAGGTAAAATAAGAACATGGCATGATGTCCTTTGGAAAAGGAGGTAAGGGCAGGCAGCTTTTCCCACAAAGCTCAAACACTTGTGGTTTGAGCTTTGTTTAGGCTTTCAAATTCTTCTGTTCCAAGTTCCTTTCTCTGTTCTGCGTGTGGATTTCTTTGTGGGATTTAGCAATGGAAATGAGCCAGCCTGGACACTCTGCTTGGGGTCTGGGTCTGGACCCTCGCCCTTTGCCGCTGGAGTGTGTGGTAAGCCCAGCCTGTCTGGTTGTGCCCAAAGAATATCTCCAAAAAAATGGGTAAGGTCTAAACTTGAGCAATGAGTTGAGCTCCTATTTTCGTAATTGCTTGTAGTTTGGATATGGCAGGTCTAGGGGTCTGAGGAAGGTTTCGGGCAGCTCTCTCAGTGGTGAAGACAGACATTTTCCTTGGCGCCGGGTAGTTTTGGCAGCAGAGGCAGGCGGGATGGCAGGCAAGCCGGGAGGCTCGGCGCAGTGGGCGCTGGTGGTGCTGGTGGGTGTGGATCAGCTCTGGGTGTCAGCGATGGCCGTTGGCCTGGGTGAGGGCTGGGGACTGGTCTGTGCTGCACAAACTGCACAGCTCGGCCAGCCTAGGGTGTGGATGAGCATGAAATTGCAGATGCTGCTTTGCCAAAACCAGCGTCTCTTGGATGGTCTCGAGCTGCGATCTGCCGAGGAGCCCAAGTTGTGCCCTGCCCATTGCATTTCCCCTTAGCATGGCTGTTTGATTCCAGCTCTTCTTGGAAAATTTTTCTGCCTTTCAACCTTAATGATTCTATGATTCTGTAGTAAGAGTCCCTCTGGTACTTGCGACAGTGGCCAAGACACTTGTCCTGTACTACCTTGGCCGTAGTTTAGGTGTCTCAGGAAATGAAATTCCCCACAGTGGGCATTCCTGTGGAGTTTTATTTTGGAAGTTTACTTACTTTATCATTGTACCAATGAGTCCAAACTGCTGAAACCATTTCTGTAGTGGAACTGCCCCACAGCACTGGGGGTATCCCTGTAGGAGGGGGGCCCTGCCGAAGGGCTGCTCCCAAGACTCCTCTTTCCTCCCCAGCCCTGCCCAGACTTCAGAGCTGTGCCTCTGGCCAGGGCTGTGATCCCTGGTATGGCCGGTCTGACCGGGGTGGGGCTGTCAGCAGCGCTTGGGAATTTCTGGTTTAGAATAAAACCCCTCTGTTAACTCTAGGAACTCGAGTCTGGCCAAGGAGGTTCATTGAAAGACTTTTGTCCCTGGTTGGAGTCCTTCAAAGCGTTAACATCTTTCTCTGCTGTTCCTGAATCCCTGTAGCAGACACTGGATGATGGACGCATCCTGCTGCCAGAGAAATTCCCCATATCCTGGTCAGCAGGAACTTCACATTTTGAGGCACATTGTGAGAGACCAGTAACACAAGGGAGTCCTGGAGCCTGGCTGATTTTATGGTGATGGCTTTAGAATAGTTGCTTGGAAAGTAGAACAGAGCCATTTGGGGTCATGTTGCAGCTTTTTGGTGAGCTGAAGGAGATGCCTGCTCAGAGTTCAGCTGGTGCTGGCAGTGGTGGCTCAGATTAAACCCACAGCCATCCCCGTGCAGGCCCAGCCTGCCCGCAGCAGCAGGTGCAGGGATGGGCACAGGAGCCCTGTGGGGTTTGGCAGTGGGAAATGCTGGCACACCGTTGCTGCTCCCTTTTGTTATCTCCATGGACGAGCAGGAGGCATCTCCAGTGGGGCCCTGTGAGTGCTGCTCACACCCGAGAGCTGCCAGTTTGGATTGCCAGTGTGGGCTGGGCAGCCTTGGCTGTACTTTGGGGTGGTTGGCACTTGACAGAGTTTAAAAACTCAATTTCCATGTCTGTTGTGGGTGACTGTGCTTTTAACCATTTGGCCTGATGGCAGTTGTATGAAGCTGTCCTCAGATTATCATAGAATCCCCAAATGGTTTGGGTTTGAAGGGACCTTAAAGCTCATATTGTTCCACCTCCTCCCCTGGGCAGGAACCTCTTCCACTATCCCAGGTTGTTCCAAGCCCCGTCCAACCTGGCCTTGGATACTTCCGAGGATGGGGCAGCCACAGCTTCTCTGGGCAGCTTGTGCCAGGGCCTCACCACCCTCTCAGGTTACAGTTTCTTCTGGAAGGGGCTCTAAGGTCTCCCCAGAGCTTTCTCTTCTCCAGGCTGAACACCCCCAGCTCTCCCAGGCTGGCTGCAGAGCAGAGGGGCTCCAGCTCCAGCAGCTCTGTGTTCTCCCTGTGCTGGGGGCACCAGAGCTGGAGGCAGCTCTGCAGGTGGGGTCTCACCTAATCAGGGAAGAGGGGCAAAATCCCCCCCTGCCCCTTGCTGCCCATGCTGGGGGATCAGCCCAGCACACGGGGGTGTTTCTGGGCTGCCAGTGAGCACTGCTGTGTCGTGTTGAGCTTCTCATCCACCAGCACCCCCAAGTCCTTCTCCTCAGGGCTGCTATCAATTCATTCTTCTGCATTTGTGCTTGGGATTGCCCTGTTTGTCTTCATGAAATTGTCTTCATGTTTTCCACTCTTTTTATCTGCTCATAATCTAGCAACAGTGCAAAGACCTTTGCATCAGACTCCTCATCCCAGGGACTGGCCTCATCCTGCTGAGCAACAGAGCATTCCCTGGCAAAGAAGCTCATCTCTCCTGGAACAGAGAGCTGCTGGCATCTGGTATTGGTGCTGTGCCAGCTGCTGGGTCCAGGGCATGGATGGGGGCACCCAGCCGACCCCTGGAGCTCACAGCTCTTCCAGCCTCCTTGCCCTGCTCGCCTTTGCACACCAGCTCTGGATTAGTAATGGGCTATTTCTGGATGGCTCTCCTGAGTAATGGAATGAATTGTGCTGAGATTTTGGGTGGGGACAGTGCCTCTGCCCTCTGAGTCACCACTCGGCATCATGCCGGGCTCGGGAGCTGCTGGGGCCCGGAGCGGTCCCAGGTCAGGGAGGATGTTGGAGGCCGTGGGAAGGAGCTCTGGGTGCGGTGACTGTGCTTGGTTTGGGGCATCTGCCACCCCCTCACAGGGTAGTGGGTGGGCACTGCAGCATTCGGGCAGGAGCAGTGCCACTCTGGTTGGTTTTGGTTTCAATCCAATGTCTGCAGACTGGGCATGGCCAGATCCTGGCGTCCCTCTGGGAGCGGGTGTTTGTGTCCTTGGGCATCTGCTGCTCCTTACGCTGCAGATGCTGTTGTCTGCGTGGTGGTGTGGGTGAGGTATTGGCACGGCCTAAACTGCCTTTCCTCTTGGAGATACGGAGTCACTAAGCAGCATACCATGTTTTTCTGTGGACGAAGAAGCTTTGTGTCCAAGCAAACAGGCTTTTTTCTCCCTGAGCTCTGTGCTGTGCTGTGGACATGCTGCTGGAGAGAGGACGAGCCTTTGGTGGGACAAAAAGAATGATATGCAACAAGGGTTGGACTTGTGCATCTTGGAGGTCTTTTCCAGCCTTAATGATTCCGTGATTCCAAGGGTGATGCATTTCTGTATCCCAAGGGATATGTTGTCCTCGAGAGCCTTCCCTCCTCAAGTGGGCAGGAGCCAGCAGATTCCTCCAGCCTTTGTATCTGCCTCCATGACACAAACTCCGTATCTCCTTGGATGAGCTCCTGGCCAGCTGCCCCTTTGTGGGACTGTGGGTGTGCCTGGCCCAGCTGGGACAGGCAGGAGCAGGAGGACATGAGGAATGGGGACAGGAGTTGTTTCCCCCTCCATGCTCAGCCCTTGCCTCCCCAAAACGTGCCCCATGTCCCTAAAAGGGACCCTTTGGAGCACCTTTTTCTTTTCTTCTCCAACTTCAGTGTTGCACAAAGGTGCTCACCTTCCTGTAGCCATGCTGCTCCACTGGGATGTGTGCCTGACACCAATGCTCCCAGCTGAGGAATGTCAGATCCTCGCAGATGCAGCCCTTGATTCTTACTCTTCTCACCTTACAAGTGCTAGGTTTCTATTTTTATTAACAGCTCCAGAGCACTCGGCAGCCATGAACCATTACTGCTTTAGCTTGTGAGCCAAAGTGCTTGGAACTTATAAAGATCCATGGCTACGGAAGGGTCTGGTCTGGGGATGGGTGAAAACTCTCTCTTTTGCCCAAATCATTTGGCAGTTTGATTTGTGAAACTGTGGTGTTTCCCCAGGGTTTGTGTGACAAGGGTGACCTGCCAGGCATGTAGATAAGACAAGCAGCTCTGCAGCCTGCCTTTGGAATGCTAGTCAGCCATTCAGGCTCATTTCTTAATCCTTCACTTGCAGCTGATTATGATGCAGCTGGACTCCTGTTTTACCGTTTCCCTCCCTTCTCTGTGGGCACAGGGTGAGGGTGGGATCGCTGGGGCAGGGACAGATGCCTGGCCTTTGTTAAAGCTCGGTATCAGTGCCCTGGTTAAAGGCCAGGCTTGTGATATTCTGGCCTTTCCAGGGTGATCTCAGTGATCCTGGAGGGATCCCAGCATGATCCATTCCCACCACTTGCAGCTCAGTGCATCAGCATTGGTGTGTGTCCCCATCCCACAGGGTTATTTCCTGTGAACATCCCCCAGGCTCCCAGCATGAATGGCTTCTTCCCGTCCTGCTGCCTGGGCAGAGGGTTTGGAGAGGGATAGGGTTGAGGGGGAAGCATGGAACATCCCTGCCTTCAGGAGAGGTTTCCTGGTCACCTGTAATTTTCCACAGAGCAGTGTGAATTTTCAGGGATTAAACCCTGACATGTCAGCCTGTGTCTTTCCCAGGATCTCTGCAGGGACAGGGAGCTGGCGATGTGCTGAAGGCATGTAAGGAGTGGGTCAGGCTCTTTGGACTGGGAATCTGGGGATGGAAAAGAGATTTTGGTCACAAGATTGGGTGGGGATGTGATCGCACTGTGGCTGATTTTCTCATGCCTCATTCAGACTCTGTGCCAGGCGTTTTGTGACATTGTCCTGGCTGGTTCCCAGGCTCAGCTGTAAACCCCTTTTGAAACTGGGGGATGTAAAGGCATAGTTTTCCTTGCAGAACTGCACCCTTTCTCCTTGGGGCAGAAAGCTGTCTGCTTTGTCATAGGGTTTCAGCTCTGTTTGCTGAGGGATGTCTGGCAGCTTCTCCCACTTCCAGTGCCAGCGTCGGCTCTCTTGGTTCCGTGGCAAAGGCTCCTTTGTCAGACGGGCTGGGATGTGGCCAGCCTGGTGCCAGGCACACAGGTCCTGCTTGCCCAGACCTCCAAGAACTTGGCTTGGCGCGTTCCAGCTGCTGATCAGATTATTTGGGGGCTGGTGAGCGTGCAGGGGTGAAACCTGGAGCACGGTTTCTGCCCTGAAGAATTTATAATCTAAAATAAACCCAGCATATGCGTGGGACTCCGAGGTTGTCTAAAATCCTGGTTACCTGGGTGGTGGCACAGCAAAGCCAGGGAGGGTTGGATGTCTGGGGAAGGCAGAGTGGTTTGCCACCTTGCATGAGGCCCCTGCATGCAGCCACCAGCACTGACCACAGCTGGGACAGTTCTCCCAGCCACAGCAGCAGAGCTGGGTGTAAATGCTTCCAGTCAAGACAGTTCTTGTGGTGCCCATAAGGTGATGTGTGTGGGAGCTGGAGGGGTGTCTGGCAGGGGCTTGGGGGAGCCTCTGTCCTGTCTATAACTGGCTACTCACAGAGGGATGTGTCCAGGTGTTCATGTCTGGTGCCTCCCAGGCTGTCGTGCACAGGAATTTGGGGGGCCAGGAGCATGAACTGCCCGTGCTGCTCTGTCCTGCTCACCTGCTCCTGTCCCCACAGCGATGGCGGCCATCAGGAAGAAGCTGGTGATTGTGGGAGATGGTGCCTGCGGAAAGACGTGTCTGCTGATCGTGTTCAGCAAAGACCAGTTCCCTGAGGTCTACGTGCCCACCGTGTTCGAGAACTACATTGCTGACATAGAGGTAGATGGCAAGCAGGTAAGGGCTGTCACCATTCCCATCCCCTTGCTCCATGGTCCCGTGCTGGCAGTGCCACCAACCAGTGCTGTTGCCAGGATTGGTCTGTGTGCTTGGATGCAGCTGCAGCGCACAGAGGAGCCCCATGGCTCCAGCATTTCTGGGTCACACTGAACCTGCCCCAGTTTGAGGAAGAGCACAGCTATACCTGAGGAAGATAAATCTGTCACTCCTGGACTGAAGAGCCACTGAGCCATGTCCCTCTCCCCTCTCAGGTGGAGCTGGCCCTGTGGGACACAGCAGGACAGGAGGACTATGACAGGCTGCGGCCCCTCTCGTACCCGGACACAGACGTAATCCTCATGTGCTTTTCCATCGACAGCCCGGATAGCCTTGGTAGGGACCAAGGGTTGAGGGGGGACCTGGGGCTGCCACAGGACTGGGTGCTGCTACTGAAGCCCCTGGGGTCTGGGAAGCCCCTGTGTGCCCCCCTGAAGAGCCTTCCCTTCATTCCCTGACCTCATGTGCACTTCAGGGAGATGCTGGGAACTTGCTGACTGGGTGAAGGTGATGGGAAAGGAGGATGCTGTGGGGTGACCTCTCCCTGCTCCAACGGGAAAAGCTTGGGACTGGTTTCTGTGACGAGGCTGTGGGGTAGCAGCCCCTCAGCTCATAGGATTCCATGTGTGCTTGTTGCAGAGAACATCCCTGAGAAGTGGACGCCAGAGGTGAAGCACTTCTGCCCCAATGTGCCCATCATCCTGGTGGGGAACAAGAAGGACCTGCGGAACGACGAGCACACGCGGCGGGAGCTGGCCAAGATGAAGCAGGTGGGGACAGCCCTGGGTCCCCCACCCAGCAACCCACCTCTGCCCATACCAGATCCTGGCTGGAAGGGCTGGATGCCCCAAGGGCAGTTGCTGTTGTGTTCTGGCAATGTTTCCAAACCCTGTTTTTACTGCTTCCTAGGAGCCGGTGAAGCCAGAGGAGGGGAGGGACATGGCCAACAGGATCAACGCCTTTGGCTACCTTGAGTGCTCAGCCAAGACGAAGGAGGGGGTGCGGGAGGTGTTTGAGATGGCCACCCGTGCTGGCCTGCAGGTCCGGAAGAACAAGAAGCGCAGAGGCTGCCCGCTGCTGTGAGCGGCCCCAGCTGGCCCCTGCACCGGCACCTGGCTGCCCTGCCCAGGGAGGGAGTGCTGGCAGGCAGCCCAAGCAGGACCTCGTGGTGCCACTACCTGCCCTGAACCCTTTGCACCAGAGCTGCCACCCGCACTCACGGGGTGTCCCTGTGACATTCCGGGGCCGTGAGGGGCCAGTGCCTTCAGTACCTGCTGCTCTCCATGGCCGGGTGTTTGTGTCGCTCCCGGTGTCGCCCCATTTTGTACCAAGCTCCCTGGTTCTGCCTTTCCCATGGGGATTGCTGCGGTGTTCGCTCTCCTTCCCCAGCTCTGGACAGGTGCCACAGAAGCAGGAGGTGCCGGTCACAGCTCATGTATGGGGTGTGCCAGGCCCTCGGTGTGCCCTGCCTGCTCTCCTTGGCACAGGCAAGCACATACCAGTGTTACAGACTTGCCCGGGCAGCTTTAGCCCTGTCTGTGAGCAGAGCTGGGCTCAGCTGCTGCCAGGAGCTCTCCTCCCGGGATATGTGCTCAGCTCTGCTGGTATCGCCGCCTTCGAGTCTGCCTTGGTCACAGACTTGGCAGCAGTAAACTGAACTGTGTAATTGGGAGAATAAATGCAAACTGGTATTTTAGTATTTTTAACTTTGCTTGCGTAGTGTTCTTCTGGCTCTCCTGTGTGCCCCTCGTTGCTCCAGGCTCCTGCCTGGGGCTTGGGGCCTTGTGCTGCAGGGTGGGGACTTGCCTGGCCCCCAGCCCCTCTTGCTTCAGCTGCTGGTGGAGGATCAGGGCTCAGTACCCTGTGCTTGCGAAAGAGCCAGGAAGCAGCTTATGTGGAGAGGAACAGGCAGGAGCTTCCCAGCTGTACCCAGTCCCTGGGTGATGGGCACTGCCGTTACTGCTGGAGCCATCCTGCCTCTGGAGCAGGATGGGACAGGGCTGCAGTGAGCCTGATGCTGCTCTGGAAGCCTGGCTGGAAGCAAGGCCCACCCAGGACTCAACAATACACTCCTTTTCTCTAAACATTTATTCCAGGGAAACAAGGTGCCTGCACAGCCATGCCAGCTTTCAGGCCAGGCAGCTGCCCAGGGGAGAACTGAGCCAGCCTGCCCCAGGCGAGGTCCCTGCCTGCCCCAGTCACCCCTTACAGCAGCACTGAGCTCCCCTGTGCATCCAGTGATGCTCTTTGGAGGCCAGAGTCTCCAGGCTTAAGCCTTTCACTGAATGGTGAGACCAGTCAGAGAATTGTTTTGCCATGGTCATGTCAAAAAATGATTAAAATGGAGAATGGTCCGTCTGATGCCGGTGTGGGCCTTGTGGCTGGCAGCAAAGGCTGGCAACACCCTCTGGTCCAGTGGGTTCAGCCCCATCTCCACAGGGATGCACGGAGCACCCCGGGACTGAGAAAGAGCAGGAGCTGCTGCAGGCCAGGGACAGGCTGAGGGGGATGCAATGTGGGGCTTCTCCTCCCTTCCCAGCTGGGTTTCCTGCAGAGAAACCTCATGGTAGAGCTGGCCCCTGACTTCGAGATGGAGACATGCAAGCCCTAAGCAAGAACCTGTTGTAAGCCCTGTTGCATTTGGGGCAGGAGAAGCCTCCCAGTGCCCCAGCTGTAACCGTGGCCATGCTGCTGCCCCAGGGTGCTGGCACGGCATGAGCAGCTCCCTGCTGCTGTCGGGGCCCCTCTGGCAGTGCCCAGCTCTGCTCACCTGGGTACTAAGCATCGAGCTGCAGCACACGGAGGTCGTCGGCGATTCTGTCCTCAGCTGTGCTCTCATCCTCATAGGGGTATCCTGTGTAGCCGCCCTCTTCCTTGCAGTACCTGAGGAACCTGCAGGTGCAGAGGCAGGGGAGCGTGGGCACGAGGTGGCACTGGCTTCACCGCTCCGTGGCACTGGGCATGGCCAGGCACCACGTGCTGGCAGCAGGAAAGGGCAGGTGCTGGTGAGCACTGTCTGTGGCAGGGGCTGGGAGCAGCTCACCTGTGCCAGTGCTGGTCCTTGCTGAGCACGGCTGGATTACCCACCACGATCAGCAGGGCCTTGGCCCTGGTGATGGCCACATTAAGCCTCTGAAGAGGAGAAGTAGGAGGGCTTTACCTGGCTGCAGCACCTCTCATCCTCTCCCAGCCCCACCTGGGTGCTGGCAGCTCTGGTGTGGCACTGAGCACCCAGAGCAGCTCTACACCTGCCTGTGAGGGCCAGAGGGAAGAAGGGGATGCCAAGGAAGAAGGATCTGCTTGGAGCAATGCAGTACCTTGGGGTTCTTGAGGAAGCCCAGCCTGAAGGTCTGGTCAAACTGGAGGTACGTGCTGCAGCTGCGCACGGTGGAGATGAGGATCACGAGCCGCTCCTGGCCCTGGAACTCCTCCACAGAGCCCACCTGGGGCAGGGACAGGAGGTGAGGGGCCAGGAGCACCCCTGGGCTGGGACTGGCAGGGCTCCCATCACCCGTGGCAGGGTGTGCTCCTCTCCCCTCCATGCCCAGGATGTACCTTCAACTGGCTGATGTCTGGCAGCTTCTGCAGATCAGGATCCAGGGAGGTGATGGCTTTCCGGATCTTTTCTACCTGAGTGGAGGCATGTGGCAAAATCCAGCCACCACAGGGCCATCCTTATGCCAGCCCTTGGGCTGTCCATCCGTCCCAGGGTTCCCTGTCCCTTGGGGAGGTCTCTGCCTATGCCCTGCCTGCAGAGCTGTGTCCCTCACCTGCTTCCTGTAGGGAGAAATTATGCCGATTTCCTTGGGGGACACAGTGGGGCAGCCCCCCTTGCCCCGGCTCTGCAGCAGCTTCTTGAGGTAGTAGACCAGGACCTCAATTTCAGCCGTGTTGAAGAATGAGGGGCTCTTGGCCTCTCTCTGGTCTTCCCCACAAACCCCATGGAAGATGATGGGGAAGCCCTGGGGATGGAGAACATTTGGCTCTGCTCTGCCTGTGCCTCAGGGGTCCCCCTGGGCCAGTCCCTGCTGTGCCACTCACTTTTTTGGGAAGCTCCTCCCAGTTACAATACAGATTCCGGATGTCAAGCCCGTTGCTCTTGCACACCTTCAGCTCGTTGTCGTAGAAGAGCTCGTTGGGGATCCTGAGAATGGCCTCGTGGGACCTGGCAGAGGCAGGACAGTGCCCAGGGTGGATGCCATGTGGATGCAGCACCCTCTCAGGCATCGTGCACCCAGGACAGAAGGGACACTCCCATCTCCCATACCAACCGGGGCACTACAAAGCTCTGGGGAACAGATCCTGGAGAGCCATGCTCACCAATCCCTGCCTGCACCATCCCTGTCCCCACCTGTAGTTCCAAAGCAGTTTGGTGATGAACTGTGGGTCGTATCCTCCACTCGACTTCTTGTACAGGGGGTTGTGCAACATCAGCCTCTCCAGCAGCGAGGTGCCTGTGCCCAGTGATATCCTGTGGCTCCCCGCAAGGCCGCTCAGCCCTGCTGGGTGCCTGCAGCACTCCCACCCCTCTCCCTACTCACCCAAACCATGCTGGATGGCCAGTGGTGAGGTCAGGACAGGGCCCAGCTGCTTGGGGTCTCCTGCCAGCACCAGCTGCCCCCCATTGGGGTTGGTGTCCTGGTCCATGGGAGCCAGGAGCCCTGGGAACAGGGAGAGCTCAGTGGGGAATGGGAGGGACCCCAGGCCACACAGAGATGCTGGTCCTTGAGACAGCAGCCAGGCACCACTCACCCGCGATGGCAACCACACTCTCCGGCTCTACTGCATGGCCACACTCGTCGATGAAGACGTGGGAGAAAAACCCAGGGGGGAAGTTGGCTGACACCAGCCTGGAGGAGAGGTGGAATGAGGCTGTCTCAGCATCCTGCCCCAACTGGCCATCCTTCCTCTCTTACCCTTCATCCTCATGCTCCCACAGAAGGATTCCTCCTCTGCTGCCTGCCCTCCTCCAACCCCTTCCCACTGAATCCCAGAAGGATTCAGCCATGGGTCCACCTGCCACAGATGCTGGGGACAATCCCAGCTCCTCTGACCTTCCTGCTGTCACCAGTGTGGTGATAATGATCCGGTACTGCCTCAGGCGCTCCTTGCTTGGGTACACGTAGCTGCTCTGCTCATCATCCCAGTTGCAGCAGGGCTGAAGCGCAGGCATTGGGTGAGGTCCCACTCTCCTGAGGGATGCCAGCCCAGCAGCGCTGTCAGGATTTCAGGGTGGAGGGGCAGGGACCTACCATGATATCTGTGGGCACTTCCCTGTAGTTCCTGGAGCTCGCAATGAGCCTGTAGACGTTCCGAGGGGCAATGTCCTTGATGAGGCGCTGGCACAGCAGGTCTGTGGCGCTGTTGGAGGGGGCACAGGCCAAGATATGGGCATCCTTGAAGCACGTCCACACCTGGGTGGGAGAAGGTGACAGCACTGAGCCCCATGAGCAAGAGTGGGCAGCAATGCTCAGGGCTGGATTTGGGCACCGACTACTCACCTGCTTGATGGCCTCCACCATAGTGACTGTCTTGCCAGTGCCAGGGGGGCCAAAGATGAGGTATGGGGCTGGCCGGGACATCCCTGTCACGATGTGGGTCACGGCTCTGCACTGCTCCTCGTTGGTCTGCAGCTTGCGGTTAAACCACCTGTGGGAGCAGAGGCTGCGCTGCCGGAGCCCCATCACCTCCACCCTCTCCATCCCTCAGACCCTCCCACCCTGCAGAACCAGGGACTCACCGGGGTTGGAAGGGGCCTGGGAAAAGGGACTTGTGGCAGGGGGAGGAGGGGAAGAGGAGGCTGAACAAGCCACGGCGCATGGCCAGGACCACAGCCCGATGCTGGACCTGCAGTGGCAGCCGGTTGAAGGTGAAGGTCACATCGAACTTCAGGTTGTTCACAAACTTCTTCTGCAGCCTGGGAAGGAGCAGTGTGAGCAGGGCACTCCCATGCCCTCCTGGCCCTTTCTAACCCGCTCCCAGCCTTTGGCATCTCCGAGAAAGGCTGCTGGGACCGGACATCACTCACTTGGAGGAGAAGCCCAACCTGACCCTCTCCAGTTCCACGCTGTGCACATAGCCCTTGTACCGGACGAGCGAGGAGTGATCCCGCTCGCTGCTGAGGTGGGCAAAGAGGTGGTCCCCCCTCAGCAGCGACGGGCGGTTCTCGGCCACGCCAGGCACCTGTGCCAAAGGGTCAGTGTGATGCCAGGCACTCTGGGAGTGCCAGTGTTATGCCAGCACCCCTCCCACCTCTCAGCCCCCTACTCACATTGAGAACCAGCAGCGCCCTGTCCTGCACCATGGTCACATCCTGCATGTCGTAGCGCCGGATGTCCACCTCCATCTGGATCTCCTCCAGGTGCAGCAGCAACTGGAATTTCTGGTGGTAGTTGTCAGCCTGCAGAGGTGCTTCCAGCAGGGAGCTGAGGGCAGCAGCAATGTCATTGTGCCCCAGAGACAGCTTGGCCCTCAGGGAGCACCTCAGCATTGCTCTCAGCCCTTGGCACTCACCGCATGGCAGCCCAGCTGGAGCTGGCACTGGTGTTGGGTCCAAGCAGGATCGTGTCCTTGAGGCTGTTTGGGTACCGGTAGGTGCCCAGAGGGATTTCCCTCTCCAGTTCGTTTTTCAGGGAGCTGGGTGGAGGGGACAGCAGTGCTGCACGGACTGCAGAGTGTCCCCAGCCCCACTGTCACCAGCCATTGCACTGTCGATGTTGTGCCAGACAGCCAAGGAGCTGAACCTTGTCCTGGCTAGAGAACAGGCTGCGCCCCTCTGTTCAGGATGGCAGCAGGTGACTGCACCACATACCTGTCGGGGGGGATGCCATCCTCAGTGATGACTGTGACAAAGCGCTGGAGGCTGGCTTCGTAAGGCTGGAAAGGTGCCGAGGGCCCCAGGTCCTTGGCCAGCTGGCTCTCAGCAATGGCAGCAACATAGCGTGAGATGCTGAAGGGCCTGTCTGGCTCCTTGGTGAACTCGAAGATCACCACAGCGCTGAAGTGCCCATTGCAGGTGGTGAGGCACCGCACTTGGATGGGGTATATGCCACCTGTGGGGTGAAGGGGTGAGATTGGGTCCTGCATCCTCTCTGCAGGGCAGAGCACAGGACAGGGGACAGGACGGGACCCCACCTGGGTGTAACAGCAGGGACTGGCCCTGCGTTGCCCCTTGTTCATCGGTGAAGGAGAGCTCCTTTGACTGATGGCGTGGCTGGAACCGCTGCAGTGTCACGACCTCCGTCCCGCAGTTCTGTACCAGGACAGTGACTGTCTGGGGCTCACCTGGCACCACTGGGAAGCGGATATTCCCATTGCCCTGGTCATAGTCTGAGACGATCTCTACTCCGTGCTTCCCACGAATGAGCTCAGGCCTGTGAGGAGGGAAGGTCAGGCTTTCCCAGCTGGAGTGGAGGATCCAGGGGCCATGCCAAGGCAGGGCACTGCTAGACATACCACTGCTTGGCATAGATCTGGGGCATTTGTGGAGTGGAGCTGAGCTGCTGTCCTGAGGCAGACGTGGACACGGACGCCTGTGCGTTCGTTCTGGGTCTCCGGTACTGGTCTGCCACCACCACACGCCGCTTCACCTGCAAGGAGCAGCCAGAATCAGCATGGTCCCAGGGTTCTGCCGGGTGCTCCTGAGGAGCCAGTCCTGGTGGGCACTGCCCCAGCATGAACTCACCTGAAATTTCACCACCTCTCCACGCACCTGCACCTGGCGGTTTACCTTCAGCACGTACAAGATACTGGAAAAACTGGGTGTCTTTGCATCAGTCCTGTGGAGACAAGGGAGAGGGTTTGTGTGGGACAGTGTGGCTCAGCTGCCATGGGCACAGGCAGCTGAGGTGAGGCAAGTGGGAAGAGGAAGCAGGACACCAAAGCTGGGATGAGGGAGGTCTCAGTGGGTCCCCTCTGCTCCAGGAGGGGAAAAAGGACTTGGGCTTCCCACTGGCCTGTGCAAATCTCACATCCCTGCTGGCTGTTCCAGCAATTCCATGCTGCAGCATTATTGTTCCAGTTACGCCACAGCCATTCCAGCTGTCTCACTGCATCACTGCCTGGCCCCGGGAACCATGCAGTCCCTGTCCATGCTATTGCTCAGGAGCTGAGCTGGCCCCGATGGTGGCTCTGCTAAGGCACAGCCACTGTGCTCCCAGCAGTGATGATGACTCCCCGGCAACCTGCTCCCAGTCCCACCAGTGCACTGAGCCCCGGCTTTGCCAATGATTAACAGTGGTGATATTGCACAAGGGCCAGTGTGATTGGTGCCAGCAGGGTGAGGTGGGGGAGTGTGCTGGGCAGTGGGTGTCCAAGGCCATGTCCCGGCAGCTGCTGGGGGGCCCATGGAGCTGGGGATCATCCCAGCAGGGCTTTGGTGAGACAGAGGAGCCTGGGGCCCTCAGTGATGATGCCGGAGACCAGTGATGCTGGCCAGGCACTGGAGATGCTAGCCCGGGGATTGGGAGATGCTGGTCGGGGAGAATGGGCAATGCTGGCCAGGGGTCTGTCCCGGGTGATGCTGCCCGGGTCTGGCCGAGGGCTCTCACCTGCCCCGGAACTCCTGGTTGTAGATGGTCCGCAGCGTTTCCCGAAGGCTCGTCTGCTCCCGGCCCGTGTCCCGCAGGAACTGCACGAATTGATCTCCCCACAGAGCCGCCTGCGCCATGCTGAACCGCGGCATGGCTGAGCCGAGCCGAGCCGAGGTGTCCCGTGCCGAGGTGTGCCTGGAGAAGCCGGGCTGGGCTGGGCTGGGCTGGGCTGGGCTGGGCGGACCCGGGGCTGGTCGCGCACCGAGAAACGAAAGCGAAAGGAGCAGAGCGGCCGCGGGCACGCCCGGGCCGGGGGGGATCGATGGGCTGGGGTGGCACCGCGGAGCCTCCTGTGCAGAAGGCAGGTGGGGGAGAAGGGCCGGGAGGCAGGCAGGAGCGAGGCAGTCTAAAGGATGATTAGCTAAAGATTTGGAGAAGGACAAAGAGATAGAAACACTTTTAAGGCTGGAACAGTGGCGGTGAACTACTTTCAGTGTAACCGAGGAGCAGGAGAGGACTAGCCTTGAGGCAGATAAAACCTGTGTTGTGTGCAGAGCCTTATCTTGGGCCCTGCTTCAGCTTCACATTCCTGGAATTGCTGCAGCGATTTCCTGGATGTGGCCAGGGCCGCAGCCCACGGCACCTGAGGCGCACACAACGTTTCATCTTCCCCGGTGCTGCCGCAGGGCGGGACCCTCTTAACAAAGTGTCCTTGAGCGGCTCCGTGCGCAGCACCGTGCACACCCTCCCGAAAGCCCTGCTTGGTCCCGTGTAGGACGCCAGGGCTGTCTGGGGCAGGTGTTACAGTAAGACACAGAGGATGAGTGGAATCACCTCCTTGCTGCTTTTTTTTCCAGGGTGAGAAGCTGCATTAAAGCTCTGTGACTGTTTTTGTTTCAATTTGGAAGCTCAGCCCTCCAGTTCCCATGTCTGTATACCAGGGTGGGAGCATCACCCATGGCTTTGGAGTCCATCCCTGCCTTAATTGTGGAATTGTTAAGGTTGGAAAAGACCTTTGAGATCATCAAGTCCAACTATCAGCCCCACACCACCGTGTTCGCAACTACACCACATCCACAAGTGCCACATTCACATTTTTGAACACTTCCTAGCCTTAAGGAATTAACAGGAGTGAGACCATGAAAGAACAGACACAAATGGCTTTAAACAAATACTGGTGTATTTGCACTAGGCTAGATGATACAGAGGACGCCTGAGGGATGAATGGTCAGTCTCAGCAGCAAATACAAATATATTTTATTTAGATAAAACTCACAAAGGTTAAACACTTATTTGGTGGTATTACTGTGCAAAACCTGAAGTGTAATGCACAGGTAACCTCATCCCTTCTCTTCCCAACCCTTTTTCCTTTGTGTATTTAAAAACAGGAAGACATGAGCCAGTTTAAAAACCAGAAGCTGCAAGGCATCCAGTGATAACTAAGTGCAAACAAAGCAAAGGGAGTTCACCAAAGGAGGTTCACATTGTAGTGAATCCATGTTCCAAGATCTGAGAAAGGCATGTGTGTATCTCTTCACCCTCCCCTTCAGAGAAACTGTTAGGACTGCTAGTCTTGATATTAGAGGGCGGGAAAAGGTAACGCAGAGCAAGCATGTAGAAGAGATTAATTCCAAAATCCCCTCTAAGCATGACAAGAAACTGTCCACAACTGAGACAAATGGAAAAGAATTTTTCTCTCACTTTGGTGCAAGTTTATTTATTTTGTACACTATCCATCCATACACCTGTGATACAAATCTATGAACCTGCCACAAAGCATTAAAGCACAACATACCTATTATTCTGTAGACATTTGCATTTTTAATCACCATCCAGCCCTTGTGGATCAGCAGTGACTCATCTTGTAATTCTGAAAAAATGCAGATGTGCAGTAACCGTACGTACACGAAGGAGGGGAGAACAAAGACATTCACTTTTAGGGAACATGGCTCAAGTCTTCAGATTAAAAAAAAGTTATATCCCTGGAAGAGCTGGGTGAGTAGGGAATTCTGCAAAGGATGCTGTAAACTCATTTTCTACAGTAAAATCTAAGCCTGCAGGCATCTGCTTTGTGGACGCTGGGAATAAGGATACACGAGGACTCACTGTCTTGCACTTACTGTGCCTTGCAGCTCCGCGAGCTCTTGGCAAGTTTGACAAACTTACTGGATACCTGGAGTGCTGGATACAGGTGAAGGGAACACTCTGCACCCTCTGCTGGAGTAGTAATAGGGCTTTTCCAGCTAGAAAGTTTTCCAGCCAGTGACTGAAAACAGCTATACTTCTGAGCCATGAATGGCTGAATTTAAATGACCTATTAAATGCAGCTACAACAGGAAGTTTATGTGGCAGGAAACACAAAACACAAAGACAACTATTTGTTCCACAGTTCCTTCTCAGGCTAGAAAACCTGTTAACTTTGAAAGCCCTAAAAAATGCTGCTCTGGTTTAGAAACCATCTACTTGGCATAGGACCACATTTGTTTTTTTGCACACAAACGTTTCATACGCCTCCTTGTTTCTGCATTAAGCATTCTGCATTTCTTTGCCAATCTTGTAGCTGAGGATTTTGTTCCAGTCAATCTTGGTGCGGGTGACAGGCAGCTGCCGGCGTAAGGCTTTGAAAGTGGTGTCTGACATGGTCTGGTAGTTCTCACTGATTGCTGTCTGCAAGGGCAAGCAGATTCGGTCAGGGCACTCATAAAGCACTACAAGGAAGCTCAACTCAGTGTTAAAGCCACCAGCTCCTTTCCATAAGGTGTAAGGCACGCTATTAACTAAATTAATAATGCAGTCACCAGTGTGTGTTCAAGTCAAAGGGTTTCTATTCATCTCCCCTGTAATGTAGCAGCATCTCCTTAAGTCTTTCACTTCCTTGTCTCCTCCAAGTCTCCTTGCACACAGGCTGGGACAATGTAAAAACTGTTGCACAAATTTCCTCCTCAGTATTTTTAACTGTCACAGAGGAAAATACATCGACTCACCCACTCCCCCTCACATGCTTGTTCCAGGTATCATTTGTAACCCTTTAAAAAAACTATACAGCAAACTTGATAGTTAATTACAACGTAGCTTTATAACTTTACAGCTATCTTGTTTAAACAAATGCTACTGCCCTTTTCTAAGTAATTCTTACAGTCAGTACCAGATTCAGCCAGAAAGAGAACCAGAGGTCAGTTTTCCATGTTTTCATTAACTGCAAATGGAGACTGATATGATTCTATGGTTTATTTAACTACCACTGATCTTACCTGGTACTCGTTTTCTGCATTTTCTATGATCTTAATAAACTCCTTAGCAGTTTGGACATCACTCTGCAAAGGAGAAATAAAAAAAGTTTATATGTTTAAGAGCAACTTACATAAGCTACATAATAAATTTCTTCTCAAATGATAGGCTGAGCACAGATGAAGTGGTAACATCATCAGCTTGTGCCTTGTGGTTGTAGCTGGGTTCCTTTCACTTACTACATGCTGGGGAGAGCCTGTGCTTCAAACTGGAACAGGGCTGCACCCTAGTGAGCAAAAGGGAAGTGGACCTTCATGGTAAAATCAGTCATTTGGCAGCTGTTGCTCCCTGAACGATGCTAGAGGATTTCTTAATTTCTCTTAGTTTATGTCTCTTACTATTCCTTTCCCTTGCACAGAGACAGAAAAGCATATTCTGTCCTCTTTAACCCAGCCTTCCAAGAGAAGCTTTCCAACAGAAACTTTCCAGTAAGACTGAATTTTAAGCTATTGGGAATCTGGGATTCCTATGTGACTCTAATACTACATTGACTGTTCGCCCTAAAGTTACTTTGAAGTCAAGAGGATGCAGTCATAGCAGTGCATGCTTTGTGAGCTGTTTAAGGAATAAAACAGAAGCTTATCAGAAAGATCTTTTAGCATACTTACTGACACCTGTACAGAGTCCTGAATGTCTTTGTGACTAACCAGCTGGACGTTGCCATCTTCATAGTAATGGACCTGGACAAACAGACAGAATGCAGGTTTCACCATGACCAGTCACTCCAGAATTCCTGAGCCTCCAAATGCTACTAAAATGGCACAACATAGTATTGTGCCAGTCTTCTCTGCTTACGTGGAGACTAAAAGCAGGATGGATTTTCTAAAAGGTTTCATTCCTTGTCAAGGCTGTTCAAGATTATGTTAATGCAGTAAACACCTAGAGCTGACATAAGAGCAATTATACAAGATCCAAGATAGAGGTTTTAGGCCTATAACGTGAAGTGAAGTGGAGGCCTATAGGGTAATGCTACATAGTAAATCACAGCCCAGATCTGAGACTATTCCTGAAATAAAGATTTAACATCTTGAATTGTTTACTTTAATAGCATCCTATCCTGACTTGAGAAGGACATCTCTGCTGCATTTCAGCATCTCGTTCTGAGCTGAATGCATTTGTGTAAGAAAAGCACAATGCAGTTTCTCCTGTTACTGCCAGGAAAAATAACTCACCTGGATTTTCAGCACTGCAGCCACTTGAGCTGTTGGTGGTGTGATGGTAAACTTCCATTCTGATCTCCAACGCCCGTTCCTAGAAGCAAACAAAGCATGAAAACCTATTTCCAAGAAGCTCTAACAGCAAAAAGAACCAAACTAATAAGAGCAAGTTGTTTCTGATATTGTCTTATCACCAATACTACATGGGATTTAGTGCTTTAGATGGCATTGAATTAAATTGCTGCAGCCCAGCTGAATATAATGCAGCTTCAGTACAAAGAAGCTCCGTGTGCTTCTGCTCGAGATGTAAAGGAGTATTTGTCCAGCTCTGCTAATGCCTTTTCCTCTGGATAGCTCACAGAAAGGGTTTTGGTAAGTGCCAAGGGGACTGCAAGGAAAACAGACGCCAGAAGGAGAAGAACTTCTTGGGACGGCAAAGACTCCCTGTCCTTCTGACCGTGTCAGAGCTAGAGGATGGGTTGGTTTGAGGAACCAGACAAAGGAAGAAAATACATCATGTTGAAATAGTCTTACCAGAAGTTTTTGGGCTGAAACTGGTGGCTCTCAATACAGGCAATAATTGTCTGTTGTCCATCTATAGATTTACCATAAACCTGTATTTAGAAAAAGAGTTAAAAAGGCCCAAGAGCTAAGGAAAGCCATTCTTAATCTCTGTTCTTGGCAGCAGGGTGCTGTGGTGGTACCTCACTGGGAACATGCACCACGAATTACACTGTCCAACACCTCCCCTGGCAGGCATTTTATTACCTGTAGGTGTGAAGGTGCCTGGCAGTTATGACTATGAAAAAGGTCTAATTCATCTTCACCACCGTGTGCATACCAAGAGAGTTGCACCCTCTTTGGAACCTGTCATTCCAAAGTTAGCCAAAATGCTCGTGAGGATGGAGAATTCCAACAGCTCTGCCCAGCAGAGTCTGCTCTGGGACTGACTGACTCAGAGCAATAAACTTTTAGGGAAACAAGATGGATACTCAACAGTGCAGAAGCCATTGGGGTAATGATCTTTGACGTAGGCTCTCAATGCGCTGTCACAGGCATCTCTCCATTGTTTTAAAGCTGATTCTGTGTCCTCGGGCTGGGGATCACTTGCTTCTTTCCTTAAATGATCAAACTTAAAAGAAAGTTTGTTCCTTGGGTCTAAAAATCTGCCATTGCCCAGATCACCATGTTCTGTGATTAAGACCTGCAAAAGAAGTTAAAATTATGATACTTTTAGACTGCTATAGATATGTTACTTTGCATTTTTCTCTACTTGCGTATCAGTGTTACAACAGGTTCTTTCATTGAGCCGTAAGATCACATAAAGAAAACCAAGTGTTTTCAGTAATAATGTAAACAGTAGTTGTTGTGAGGCTGGTGGTAACTCTCTGCTCTCCACAGTAATACTGCACTTAGACTTCTGTCCCAGAAAAGGCTGAACTATAATAATGTATATATTTAGCTTAAAATTGGGTATCCTTACAATATAACCAGGTTGCTTTGCTTTTAAAGTTATTTTAGCTGTTTTCCTTCTTCGTTTCTAAAGGAAACAGAGAATTTTACTCGGGAATCTACCATTTATTGCCATGTTCCATGTTGCAATAGCATGGTACTTGGTACGTAGATGTGACAACTTCTAAAATGCACCAACTAAAGCAGACAGCAAAGCAGCATTGCACATTTCCTCCCTTTTTCTTATTCACCGTAATTCTCTGGATTCCCAAATATTGACTTTATTGGGGTGGGGTTTTCTCTTTGCCAGGTTGTACTGTAATGTTCTCTTCAAAGCTATTTCTAGGAACAGCCCTCTTCATATCTGCTTCCCATAAACATATCTGGGACACCAGAAAAGCTGGGTCAGGGCTTGGCTCAGAGAACAGAGCAGATGGTCAGGCAGCTTTCTGGCTTCTCTACGACTTGCTGCTTGTTCTAAAAAAAAGTTAAAAAAAACCCCAACAACTTGTTTTGCTGGCACAGACTGGATAGTATTAGGTATAATCATTACATCAAATCCATGATTTGGTATAAACAAAGATACAGTTTGTTTTTTACTGTTGCTAGAATGGATTAAAATTGCAGAAAATGAAACAAACAAACTATTAAGAATCTACTATCAATTGTCAGTAGGAACTGTAAACAAGTAGCAACATAAGGATTTGTAAGTGAGCTTTAAACAGACAGTAATCTTTAATCATTCATACTCTTAAGTAAAATTCCAGTGACTTCAGCAGGGAGCTTTAAGGAACAACAAATTGGACTTACTAAGTAGTCCAAGACAGGACTTAAAGAGAATATTTTGCTTATGCTTTGTTCTTATAGAAGAAAGTTTGGCATTATAATGATATGTGGGGGAAGGAGGAGAGGTGGTACCTTGTGAGCAGAATGAATGAGTCAGCTGATGGTGATGTTGACTTGTGAGTCACCATCTTGATGAAATAACATTTTTATTGCTTTTTCACAGTGCAGTAATACAAACCTAAAGAGTACAAAGTTTCCTCTTACCTGATCATCGTACCCTTCTATCTTCACCGGAGTGAACTGATCCATGTTGTACTGTGCAAATGCACTGGTGAGGATTAAAAGAACATGGGCTTTAGCTGTAGTTGCACATTTATTTTGACTCAAGAATAAGTTTGCTCTGTGATTATATTACAGCAAATATCAACTTAATCGGGCAAATAATGCACACGAGCACTGTTAAAGGGTTTTCCAATACCTTTTACTGTAGGTAGCTACAAACACCAGGTCTGAAAGCAGTTTTGTTTAGTGATGACCAAACAGAGTTCAAAAGTAGAACAGCAGGTAGCCTGGGGAAATGTGAGCAAGCCAAGGCAAAACAGGAACACCCCAGCTACAATTTAGACAGCAGCAAGGTAAACAAATGAGTAGACGAATATTTACAATTTTCTTATGTAAAGACTTGCTGGCTGACATGTCACCTAGCTTGAAATAAAATCTTAGCATCAAAAAGCTTGTATGTGTAATCTTTAAGCACCTTTTGATGCAGCTGTGGATGTAAACAACATATTTTGAAAACCTTTAATTAGAGAAATTATTTTTCTAAACTTAGACTATGGATCACTCAGTATTTCAGGTTTCACTTACTTTATAAATCAGATGATTCCACAAGATCAGACATTTCTGCTGCTGCAGAGTTAAACTTTTTGGCAGAGTGCCTTCCTGTCAATTTTATACAGCACAAATTCCAATTTAGGGCTTTTAAAAAGAATCATCCACACCCTTCATTATATATTTTGTTAGGTGGAGTAAGGAATTACAAAAGATTGCTCTGAATACAGCAGATGATTTTCTTTGTCATAGAATGATAGGCATAGGAAAACAGAAGTACCTCTGATGGTAATTTGACTTGTGTTTGAAATCTTAGTACTTACTGTGCTGCTCCTTCCCTGAGAAGATTGTCGTTGTTAAGCAATAACCGGACATCTGGAGAAGAAAGGGTTCAGGGGGGTTACTGGATTTTTTGATCAAATGTTTCTCTTTATACATTTTATTTTCAAGTGTACAAATGCAAACATTAAAATGATTAAATCATTTCATTAAGCAGAAGTAGTCCAGAAGGACTGCATGCTTTCCCTGGCCACTTAACCTTAAAAGCACCGTGGTGTCACACAGCCTTAGATTTTTATTATAGATAAAATGTGAAGAAAACACCACAGATAACTTTTTCCTTAATTACTTACCATTGAATACTTCATTGAACTCTCCAGGGGGTGCATGAGTGATGAATTTTGCAGCTATACGCACCTACAATGAAGCAGAAAAGAAATTAAAGACAAAAGATAATTTATGGAGTTCACACATATTGAAGCGATTCACCAACAAAACCAACTCTGAAGTGACAGAAACTGGCAGACTTAGGGAGAAATCTAGGCATGCATGGTCAAGATAGAAATAGTCTCGCAAGGCATCTGCACTTCAATCGGACGCTATTACAAACCCAGCTCTGAACAAGCAAAGGCTGCAAGCGGAAAGCGTTCACTTGGATAATTATCCCTTGCCCTGCCTCCCACAGAGCAATAAAATACAAAACATTTCAGTCAAACTGCTGGAACCAGGAGTGCAGGAAGCAGGCTGGGGAGTGATCAATTTCAAATGTCAAGCACTTGAATGGCTGTTGGTTTCAGAGCTGGTTCTTGCAGGGTGCTGTCAGAATGCTCCTCTGCAGAAACACCAAAATAGGACTTCCTGCAACCTGCCCCACTTCCTGGCCCGCGGGGCCATTTCAGGTGCCATTTCAGCTCTGCAGCATCAACTTCCTGCTTCTAAAATGGGGAAAGTGTCTGAGGGGAAGGGAAGCTGCTCAGCCGTTAGTTTAAACTGGCAAAACGTCTGCAAAATGAAATTCAGCAAGACCGGGGAGATTTCAGAGAAACTTAAAAAGAAAATCACAGAACCGCAGACTGGTTGGGTTGGAAGGGACCTTAAAGCTCATCCAGTTCCACCCCCTGCCCTGGGCAGGGACACCTCCCACTGTCCCAG
This sequence comes from Pomatostomus ruficeps, assembly GCA_013400735.1. NCBI lineage: Eukaryota > Metazoa > Chordata > Aves > Passeriformes > Timaliidae > Pomatostomus > Pomatostomus ruficeps. The sequence continues at coordinate 48,081 of VYZT01009240.1, read as the reverse complement.
GTTCCTCCAAGCCCCGTCCAGCCTGGCCTGGGACACTTCCAGGGATGGGGCAGCCACAGCTGCTCTGGGCACTCTGTGCCAGGGCCTCCCCACCCTCACAGGGAAGAATTCCTTCCCAATATCCTAAAACACTGACTAATGGATGAATTGCACCTTTAAAGCTCTGCTTGTTTCACAAATGATGTCACTGAAATGAAGCTGAAATTGCAGTTTAACAGAAAAATGAAAGCATGCTCTGGACTTGTGGGATCCTTGAAGATCCATGAGCCTGAACAACTCCTCCAGAATGTTAAAAAACAAAGGAAGCACCAAATGTAGTATTCTTTGATGTAACAAAGAGTAACGGTGCATTTTTTAACTACTGTTTGCAGACAACAGTGTTACCTTGCAGTCTGCAACTATCCCACATTCCTACACAAGAGGAACAAACTGCTCATTTCCCCCTTTCCTAAAATAATTATGGCTCTATATTCTCCTACTTGGTCCTTTCCACCCAGTATAATTTGTAGTATCTACATCAAAGTTCCTGTCAGCAGCTGGGGCGAGCAGAAAATGCGAGGACACGCTCGGAGGGTGTTTAGGAAGTGAAGAGGTTGCAAAGCACCTTAGAGACACGTGGGCTCCTTTGCTGATTTGAGAAAAGAAGTGCAAAAAATACATTTTCGTAGAATCATTTTGGTTGGGAAAGACCTCTGAGCTCATCGAGTGATCAACCTGTGACTGATCCCCACCTTGTCAACAAGACCAGAGCACTGAGCGCCAGGTCCAGTCGTTCCCTGAGCATCACCAGGGATGGGGACTCCACCACCTCCCTGGGCAGCCCCTTCCAATGTATAACTGCCCTTTCTGTTAGGAAACTCCTCCTGATGTGCAACCTAAACCTCCCCAGTTTGAGCTTGAGACTATGTCCATTTTCATGCACAACGACGGGCCGAGACGGCTCAGCTGCAACAAAGCAATGCAGAAATCGGGAGGCAACGAGGAAATCGGAAGGCAAAGTGCTGCGCTGGTAAGGAACGGCCGATCCTTCACCCGGGCGGCGGCGGCCCGGTGGTCTCGGGGGCCCGCCCGCCCCCAGGCACCGCAGGCCGGCACAGGGGCACCGGGCAAGCCTGCCGGCCACACCTACCCACCGCCTGCCCGAGGGCAGCGGCGCGGACCCAGAGCAGAGGAGCCGCCACCCCCTTCCTTTACCTTCTCCTCATCCGACACCCGCTCCTCCAGGTCGGCCATCTTGGCAGCTGTGTGCCCGGCCCCGCGCGGTGCACGCCGGGAGCGCCGGGCGGCGGCCCGAGCGCGCCGGCGGCGCCATCTTAGCTGCGGGCAGACGCTGCGGCCGCCATCATAGAAACGGGTGGGTACCGGCTGACAGAGCCGCGGCCTCCTGCAGCCTTCGGGGCTCCCGGTCATCGTGCGGGATGTGAGCGGGCGGAGCAGCGGTGATGGGCTCGATGGACAGCCTGCCCACGCTGGAGGAGCCGCGCCCTGTTGGTCCCAGCCCCATCCCGGCGTGCCCCGTGGGCTGCCACGGCCGGGAGCTGCAGACCGGAAGCGCGGCCGCCGCCATCTTTGGTGCGGGCAGACGCCGTGCTGCCGCCATCGAGGAACGGGCCGGTCCTTCCCTGCCGGGAAAGCGGCGGCAGCGGACCGGCCGCGTCCCGGAGCCTGCGGGCATCCCGGCTGTGCTGTGGGAGACGATCGGTCCGCGCTTCGCCCCGGAGCAGCGGTGATGGGGTCGGCGAACGCGCTGCTCGCGCCGGCGGAGCCCCGCCCCGGCGCTTATCCCGCCCCTGTCCCGGCGTGCCCCGGCGGCGGCGATGGCGGAGGGCAGCGGCAGCGGCAGCGCCGGGAGCGGCCGGGGGCCG